>CM034148.1:361741452-362048952 GCA_019776745.2 Taxus chinensis
GGCACCCTTGGTGTTATGCAAACAACATTTATGTATATTTCAAAAAAGGGTATATAATTTTTGAGAACAAAGAGGAGTGCATCATTATCCCTTTGACAGACAAGAAATATGCACCTTATGTAAACCCCTTTAGTGAATAATATTTGAAAAAAAATTATGTGCACACCATTCGAGATCCAGAAGTTCTTGAACCATCAAAGGAAGGAATTCTCCAATGGGATGATGCACATTCCATGAGCGATACAACAAGTGTTACATGTGACAACTGGAAACATGACACTTATGAAATGGTTAGGCATGAAGTGAGAAGTGCATCTACATGCATAAGTAAGCCATGTAATATAAGGCATTTGGGCAGCATCTAGGTACCAAGGTACATAGGTGAAGAGAACCCTGAGGTATTCCTACTTGCTATGGAAGTTAAGTGGGAATGTAAGGTGGATATAATGAATATGATAGTTTATACTCTTCGCGGGATGGAAGCGCATTGGTGGATGGTTCACAAGGATAATATTTTGGAGTGAAGAGAAGTAAGGATTTCTTTATTTGCTATATTTCTAAGAAGAAATGTGCCTACTCTGATCTATGTATTTCATGGTAATGATCATGTTCATCACCACATTCAACAGTGTGAGAGACTCTAGACAGAGGGGGAGGAAGCTTTACCACCTTCATTGTGGATGCACAAGCTCTATTCCACCTTATGAGGTTACATGTGTGCATGGTATATCTATGCATAGTTGAATAAAGAGATTGGAAATTGGAACAAATTGACTATAGGTTGGATTCAGACCTTTGACTATTTTTCCACTAAACCTCCGATGAATGAGGCGTTATAGGTTATGAAGCTCTTAACTATGGGGAATAGTGTAAAGGCTGAGGAGCTCCTTCAGGTGTTGTTAGGTGAGTCAGAATTTGAGGCATGATTTGAAGAGGAAGAAACAAATGTTGAACAACTTAGGCATGCCTTGCTAAAATGAGATAAGGGTAATATGGTCTATATAGTTAATGCTAAAGAAGTGAAGATCCTGGATATTGAGCATACAAAGTGTACACGTGAGGTTACTGATAGTGCAGATGAGAAGGAACATGTGTACCATGAACCTATGAAGACCAAGAAAGTAAACATTTGAATTGATGTTGAACCAAAAGAGGCCATCATTGGAAATTATTGGTCTGAGTTTGATGTTTCTAAGATATTTGAGCTGCTGGGAAACTTCCATGACATGTTACCTATAGGCTATCATGAATTGAAAAGAGTACATGAATATTTGGGTGAAATGAGAATCAGGATGAAGGAAGGTGCATGACCAATTTGGAAGATTTCTTATAGGATGAATCTGAACCTGCATGTCAAGGTGAAAGAAGAAATTGACATAATGCTAAATTATGGAATCATTGAGGAGTCATAATGGGTAAGCCCTATAGTGATCAATATCAATCAGGATGGAAGAATCATGATTTGTGTGGATTACAAGGAGTTGAATTCTATATGTGTAATTGATCATTTTCCCACATTGTTTACTGAGGAAATTCTGGAAGGTGTTGTAAGGTACAAGATCTACTTCTTCATCGATGAATTCTCTAGGTATCATCAGGTGAGGATAGCTAAAGAGGATCAATAGAAGACAACTTTCACCACTGAGTGGGGAAAGTTTGCATATGCAGTTATGCCCTTTGGATTAAAGAATGCGCCTGCATTATTTTCACTCATTATTTTACAAGCGTTCTAGTATTTTATTCATAAGTTCTTATAGGTGTATCTAGATGATTAGATAGTTTACGGGATTTTGAAGGATCATTGTGATAACTTATGGTTCATGTTTGAAATATGTTGGAAGTTGAGCATCTCATTAAACATCAAGAAGTGTATTTTTTCCACACCCTTTTGAATTTGTCTAGGACATATCATTTGTAAGGAAGGTTTGCTAGTGGATCCTCTTAAGGTTGTTGTTATTTTGGGATTAGAGGAACCAACTAGCCAAAGTGAGGTGTGCAGAATATTAGGGAACACAGGGTACTAAAAAATGTTTATCAAGGTATATGTCAAGATCATTGCGCCCTTAGAGAAGTTATTAAAAGGAAGAGGAAAGTTTTATTTGGATGAGGTACACAAGCGCAAATTTGATACACTAAATGAGAGGATTACTATGATGCCTATTTTGTGATTTCCTCATGGACCAAGCCTTTTCACATTCATGTAGATGCCTATGGCATGGCCATTGGTGTAGTGTTAGGCCAACCAATAAAATGGATTGTTGATCATCCCATTTTTTTTCCGAGCAAAAAGTTGACTCTAGAAAAAAAAAATTACACCACTACAGAGCATGAGGCCATGTCTATGATATACATGCTCCATAAGTTTCGAAAATATTTACTAGCTACCCCCTTCATCTTTTATACATATCACATGGCACTGAAGAACTTGGTGAACAAGCCCATTTTACAGGGGCACATATGTCGTTGGATTTTGTTATTCCAAGAGTTTAACTTTACTATAGTGATTAAGCCAGGAAAGAGTAATTATGGTCTAGACCATTTATCTAGGATTCAATTAAGAGAGGATGCATAGATATTTGAGGATACAATGCCAGATGCACACTTATTTAGGATAAACCACGCACCCTTGGAATTAGAGGATATTGTTGTATTTTTACAAATAGGTGTGGCAGCTAAAGGTATGAAGGCCTTGGAGAAGAAACAACTTGCTATTCGTGTTGTGCATTACATGTTGATCAGTAGAGACTTATAGAAATTAGGTTGGGATGAAATTTTACACCGATGTGTGCTTGAGTATGAGTGTGAAGAAATTATGGATGAGTCTCATGACAAAATTGTAGGTGGACACTATGTAGGAGATGCCACCGCCCACAAGATTCTATTATCTGGTCTATGGTGGGAAACATTATACAAGAATTGCAAAGAATCTTATAAGGCATGTGACCATTTTCAGCACCTTAGAAACCCTCGGTATAGAGATGAGATTCCTTTGAGGGATATTTCTAGCATAGAACCTTTTGAGAAGTGGGCAATTGACTATGTGGGTCCTATTTCCACACCAGCGTGCAGGACTGGATAACACTATATTATAACTTGCACATATTCTCTTACAAGGTGGGATTAAGCAGTGCTTATAAAGGATTGTACAACATCTATGATAGCAAATTTCCTATGGAAAAATATTACTAAAAGGTATGGATGCCCGTTCAAGTTTAACAAGTGATAGGGGTACTCATTTTCTTAATGAGACCATTAGAATACTATTGGATGAGTTTTGGTTTTACACTATAAAACAACACCCTATCATCCTCAGGAAAATGGAACTACTGATACCTTCAAAAAGATATTGATCCATACCTTGATTAAGATTTGTGATGTTGGAAGGAAAGACTAGCATGCTAAATTTTCTACTGTACTTGGGGCATACAGGAAAAACTACAAAAAAATGAATAAAGCCACACCCTTTCAGTTGGTATTTGGTGTGAGGGTTATTGTACCAGTGGAATTCATGTTACCATCTCTGTGTATTGCACATGTAGGAGGTTTGGAAGATGAACAAGTAAATGAATAACGTATTGAAAAATTGATGCAGCTCGATGAAAGGTGCGCTATAACATGATGGAGTCAGAAGTAAGAAAAGGCCAAGTAGAAGGCATGGCATGATAAGCACATCAAGGAAAAAAATATTGAGGTCAGGAAGATGTTACTTCTGTATGATTCAAATAATTTTCACCACCCTGGAAAGATTAAGGTGCATTGGCTGGGACTGGATGTTATAACTTATATACTTGATTCATGCACTTGCGAGTTAGAGGTGTTGGATGGAACATGGTTACCCAGTTACTTCAACAGGAGTAGGCTGAAGCCCTACTATAAATAAGTCTTCTTTGTGTTTATAATAATAATGTATTTCCAATTAGATTATGTTTCCTTAATGCATTCCATTTCTATGTGTTTCCTTTTATCGTTGCTATGTTTTGTCACTTTAGTTCATTTTTGTGTGTAATAAGCGCACTTGTGTGCCATAAGCAGATTAATATCTAAGTTTTTTATGTGCAAATGATTGTGCATACCCTTAGTGTGGGGTGGATAAAGAATGATTGACTGGTTCCTTATTTTAAATTGTGGAGCATGATAACCAAAATTCATAGGTGATAAAAGAAGGGACAATTTTAGAAAAGGAAATTTCAAGGAAATTTCTCAAGTTCAAGACCACACATGGGAGGATGGAAGATCCATATAACACATGGTAGGCTACAAAATTGGAGACTACTTGGGGAGAGTCACATTAGATAGGTACTTTGGTGCAAGGAAGCACAAGTAGAGTAGATTTGTGGAAAAGAAGTAGTGGACGTGCCATAAGGTTATGACTAAGGTGTTGACAGATGAGGTGTGAATACATAATTAGTGCCACATAAGGTGGTGGTTGGGAGTAATTAACATGAAGAAAATTTGAAATTCTCTATAAGGTCAGTATTTGTAACATCATTGTTACCTTGCCCTGTTGAAGCTAATGATTGTGAAGTGTGAAGAAGAAAGAAAGATGAAGAGTAATCTACAGATCTACGAACCAAGGAAGATAAAATCACTTGTTATAGTTCAACATAAAATTGAGATTCGAGCATTGGTGCATGTGCTCTGAATAGGGTTCATGTGATTAGGTTTTAAGAAAAGTAGACTTACAGCTAGGTTTTTGTATATCAAAGGGTCTTGTTCACATTCGAGGTACGTAAAGTAAAAAGGTGATAGTTTGGAAGTTGTAGACATCCTAGTCAGGTGAGAGAGGAGATATGGCACTATGATGACCTCAAAATGATGAGATAGAGGCTGAAAAAGTGGAAAAGGAATGGTTGGTTGAAATGTTATATCTTAGGGGAGTGATCGAAGGGTGACCATGGACAACAAAAATAACAGGGTGTAATATTTCTGATACTAACCACAAGATCGATAAGTAGCTGAAGTATATTTCCTCTGAGAGAATTAGAAAAACCATTTGAAGAACGATGGAAGGAGTTAGGACATTAGATAACTCTGTGAAGAGGTTACTGGAAAGCATAAGGGTCATGCAGATTTTTGGGTTACCCTATTTTGGGAAGCCTGAACAATTATACCAGTTGCTCATGTTGTGGATACACGAATATTTATTTTACTTCATGTGTAGGATAATGCAGATTACCACTAACATAATTGGTAAGGTGACAGGGTTGTGCAACTCAGGCTAAGAGATTTCTAGAGATTTATCTGATGAAAAAGGCATTGATGTGATGACCACTGCATTTAAATACAAGAAGGGAGGCTGGGAATTTAAAGCTACAAATATTGAAGATATGAAAACAAGGGTTGCAATGCTACTTGTGGGTTGTAATTTAGGTGCCTCCGAACGTTGGACATAGGTAATCCAGCGCTGGCTACAAATAATGCATAAGATGGTGAGAAAAACCTACTACAACATTGTTAGATACATTGCAAAGAGCTTAGTGACTAAGGCATGCATCCAGGAAGACAAAGGTGATAAAATTACTTGGGGCACTATTATTCTTTTACTTAAATTTAGTGAAATTAGTATTCTCAATGGGACAAGGGAGAAGGTGTTAGAATTTCCCTTGGAAAACAAGTCTCCCATGCAGCAATTTATGAATTATACATTGCATGGTTCCATATCAACTACATACAAGGAGTGACAGAAGATCTAGTTCAGGTGGTTGCATTGGGCATTTGAAGGGGAATGACACATACCATGTGAGCTTCCTACCATGTTCGATGGCTAAGAGGAGTTCTCCATTTACCAAAATTTTAGTTTGGGGCAGTTCTATATAAAGACAGGTGAGAAAAGCTCCTGGTGTAACTTGCCTTTCACTTTTAATGCACGTTACTTTAAGGATTCTGTGAATAGGTTGCATAATGCGCAAAAAATTCAGTTTGATGCTAACAAGGTAGATGCGGATATTCATATTATGCACAAGACCTATGTATGGTCAAACAAGGAAGCATGTGTAGAAATGTTTGAGACCGATAATATTGACATAACTCTGGAGACCATGGATGTAGGAAAGATTGAACCGACACACATCTATGTGCACCTAAGGCCATGTTTCAAACATGGGAAGGTGATTAAAGGTGAGGACATAGCTCTGTTAGGTCCTCTAAAGAAGAAACAAATAGTGGGCACTAGGAGGCCAGTTGAACCTACACCCCCCACTTAGGAAGGACCAATACCTACAGTCTTGGAGAATGTTTTGGAGTGGCAAAAAGTAGAACAATCCAACTACATAGGGCTGGACCATACACATAGGATTTTTCATAGGAGGTGTAATTCTAGGGATACTGGTGTTGGGACATCACGACCAATTAGGAGGTCACCAGGTGTAACACCATAGAAGAATGTCGAAGAACAAAATAAGAAGTGTTGAAAATATATACTAGTAAAAGATAGCGAGGAGGGGAAGTCCTCACGACAAATCGTATAGAATGATGTGGCCACTCCAAGCCTAGAAGTACATGATGAAGAGGATATATCTGATAAAATTAATATATGAGGAATTTGGCCCCAATATGAGTACCTAGGAACCTGCTGATGATAAAAAAAGTGTTGGTGGAGATACGGAAAATAAAATATGTCCTGTGGCACAAAAAAAGAAATCGAGAAAGGATAGGAACTACAACAGAGAACGTGCATCAAGGCATAACAAGATCCAGACACTGTTGCATAAGAGACCATTGGGGAATGTGCCAATGAGCACAAATAAGATGATGTGGTGAGAAAAATATCCTGGGATACAATAATGATGAGACCAATATTATTTCTGTCGGTTCCAAAATACTTTTCCCAAGGAGTAGTTATATGGCTGGGACTTAATGGATCCAGAAATGGAAACTACGTGCACTCGTAAACAGTTATCATGGAGCATGTAGAATCAAATGGATGAGCCTAACTTTGATGTTTATGAGGTCTCATGTGTATTGCGCACACATTTTTTAGATAAGCAGATAAGCAATGCACTAGTTAAGGTGTCTACAGATGTTGTGCACTATAATATTGATAAAGTAACAACTATTCGAGTGATTTTGGATAGTAAAAAAGGATGTAACTACAGAGATAAGGTGCCTTATAGAAGAACAGGAAAAATTTGAGGCAAAAACAAAAAAAGTCCTTATGATGGCCAAATAAATTGTTTATGAGCTTATGGAGAAAAGGCCTGATTTGTAGGATAAGGTGCCAAAAGAGTTTCAATCATCTATTCATTATTTTCACACAACAATTCAGTTTATTTTATAGGATGGTCCCGTACAGATGCCCAAACCAAAGGATGTTGTAGAAGAAGAAGAGAGAGACAAATCCACTATTGCGCAGAATATTTTAAGTTATGAGTCCTTATTACAAGCATTGAAGGATGAATTGAAGAAATAATATTGAGCATTGACTATGTGCAAGGCACCAGATGTAATTATAAAGACAAATCACCATTGAAGAAGAAAATGATTTCCTCAAGGAAATGAAGAATGAGATGTTTGGGAATGTGGAGAGGCTTACGTTGATTAAGAAGAAGTGCGATGCACTTACAAAAACCTAGGATCCACATAAGGAGAAACTAGAAGACATTGGTAAAATCATTGCGTAAAAAATGAATCTTATGGAGGGGTTTATCTCTAACATGGCTAACATTGTTAGAATATTGTAGAATGAGAAGCAAAACATGACTCATGATGATCTGGAAGCCATAGTTACAGACATTCCTGATAAATCTAGCCAAATTTTGAGTGACTAGAATGACTTGGAGGCATAGATTAAGAACAAATATCCAAAGTTAATCCTTCTTGTAGAAGAGAAAAGTGTAGAGTAGTCTATTATTATTTGTATAAGTACTTCCTTTATTCTTTGATTCATTATTCTTGGAGAGATAATTTGGTATTACCCATTTGTCGAGTGCAAAAATACAATTAGTGTGGGGTAATTTTGGGCTGAGAAAGTGTAGCCTAAGTATGGAGGATACATAAGGTTTGGGCACACAACCATAGAGAGTGTAGGTATTCATAAGAATGTAGTAAAGCAAGGTGCACCTAGGAGCAAGACCTAGCCATTTTTAGCATGGGGATATTTTTTGACATATAGTGTGGAGCACACAATGATATGAATACTTGTAGAGGATAAAATGATATTTTAGAATGAGTAGGAGTTTGAGAACCATGTAGTATTTTGGAGCTAATAATAGGATTTTACTATAGTTGTATTGTTAGGTGATCTATTTTTAGTGTTTGCATGCTTTTGTATTCTCATGTAAGGTTGCATGGTTATTATTAGCATGTATCCTATTTTGAAGGTGAATGGGTGGTGAAGGGAAAGTCCCCACCCATATAAATATGTATTGATTTACATGGTTTAGGAACTTTGATATTATTGTACTGTTATATGGCGAGGTTGTTAACACACATGACTATGGTAACTTTATGATGTATGTGAGAAGCTTCTTTATTTTAAAATATTAATATAATGGATCTTATTGGCTGGATATTGGTGTTGGATGTAACTAAACATGGATCTTGTATGGTAAACTTGATTATAGTAATTTTTTAGTTATTCCTTCATATGGTTTAGATCTAGACCTAGTTTATGTACTGTCATTTAATTGATTATATTTTAGGGATCTGAACTATACACTCATTCATGGTAACATCTTGGACAAGTTTCTCTAAAGAGGGACCTATTACCCTTGTACACTTTGGGTGAGTGCTCAGTTCAGGCTGAGTGATGTGCTAGCGTGCCTTGGGATGTTGGTGGTAAAATATAGGCTACATTAGATGGTAAGATTGACCATTTGAAACACCTTCAATTTTTACATTTTTATATCTTTGACTATACATCTAATGATATGTCAGTTATATATATTTTCCCTCGACGTCTCAAGGAATTTTCCTTACAATATTTCTATAATCTTCCAACACATTATGTGTGATCTTTCATTACTTTATGAAATTATTTTCTTGCACATTTTTCTATTAATATTGGTGAAAAAGTTTATTATGCTAAAATGTCTAAAGTAATCCAACGTTCTAATGAACACACGATTGATTGTCTTTCACTATAAAACTATGTTTACTAAAATAAATAATATCCTAACTAATAACAAAATTCAACATTTCTTCACACAAAGCTTATTTTCTCCTTAGAAAGACTCAATTATCTTTGCTAAGTTACCCTCATTTGATCATCTATGTCATACTCTAAAATACCATGAGGAAAAGTTACTACATATGGATACAATTAATTATGTTGTTAGATCTTCTACTATATCTAATCATAATTTCCTAAGAAATATACATTCAAAGCAAAGGCTATTGATAATAAGGAAACTAATAAATTAACTATTAATTCCATGGCTCAACCTACTAATATACAATTACAACCTACATGAAGGAAATTTACTTGTCTACCCTATTCTCCACACATTATGCTAAAGAAATTACTTAAGTGCAACCTTTTAACTCTCCCTCCACCAATTGAGGTCGATGTAAGATAGCCTCATGGTAAATTATTTGATGATAATGCTTATTGTGACTATCATAGATGCATTCACCACCTAACTAATTTGTGTATCAATATTATGCATGTTATACAAGATCTTAGTGATGAAAATTAAATTGAATGGGATGATCCCACTGAACCGTCTAATCCAACTAATGATATTGCAAAGATGGAAATATTTAATGACCCCCTTCCCAACCATACCATTGAAAAATATACTTCAAAAGCACACAATGCTTATCATGAAGTACCAAATCTTCCTTCATACGATCACCCATTGGGTGAAATGATTGAAAATATTGAACTTATGCCACCTTCTACACCAGCTATTACTTTTGATGACTCTGATATGGATGATACTCTTTTCTCAGATACTCTGTACATTCATGCATCTATTAATAAAGTCCTTACACATAGTATTTTGGCTGGTCCGCATAATAAGAATAACCTATGTAATCATAAGATACTTAATTATCTTATTTATAATCAAAATCACATCACACTTGTTCCTAATTCCCAATTTAGAAATATTATTGTACACATCACTAATGGATTTGTTCTCACATAAGTGCCATTATAGTGTTTTCCAATCTATCTCGGGTGATATGCATTTAGGTATACCTATGTTATGTAATATGAAGGTTGTACCATTTATTTCACACAAATGTGTTAATTTCATTCACCAAAATAAATTTATCACAATTTGAGGTATTCCCCTTGTGGATCCTTCTCCCCTATTACCTTTTAGGGATTCTATAGCTCCTACGTCTAGTCATAGGTCTCTTTATAGGACTTCTAGAACAAACACTTATATCTAGTGGATCTCATAATAATAGGTCTCCTAATAGGCATTATAACACACATGTTATATATATTATTTCTTTCCCCCCTTGTTCTCCTAATATGCCTTCAATCACACATGTTATATATATTTTCTCTTTCCTTCCTAGTTCTCCTCATAGGCCTTATAGAACACATGTTATATCTAGTTGATCTCTCCCTCCTAGGTATCATGATAAAATTTCTATCACACATATTATATGTAGTTTCTCTCACCCTCCTAAGTCTCTTGATATGCCTTCTACCACACATGTTATATCTAGTGGCTCTCACCCTCTTAGGTATCATGAAATCCTTTCTAGTATACATGTTATATCTAGTGGATATTTTCATCCTAGGTATATTTATATTCCTTCTAGTGCACAAATTATCTCTAGTGGATATCAATTTTATAATCCTCCTCATATGTTTACTTGTCAAACATAGCCTCTCATAAATCTTCTACCAATATTTCTATGGCATATGTTACTTCTTCTATAGCAAACACATATGAGAATATTTTTTTCAAAGGTCCAAGTTAAATTAATATTAAAATTTAAATTTAACATTTTAAAATAAATTATATAAATAAAATTACTAAATACACATTACACATGTAAACAATGGAAAAACAAAGTAATGGAAGAAAAAAATACCAAATAATGCAAACCAGATATTTCATTTGTTTTTCCTTGCAACCTTAGATGAGATGGATGAAGTGTCAACTGAAGTACCAAGCTTGTTGAATATCCTTGATGGCTTTGAATGTGGATGATCCAATTTTGACTCCAAATTGAATAAACTTCATGCAATGAGAAAATGGATGAGTGATGATATTTTTTGATCAAATGGGCAGCTTAATGGTGTATGAATTTGAGTGGAAATTGGAAAGAGTAATGCTGAAAATTTATTAAGCTTCCAAGAAAATATTTGTGAGGAGATGATCCTCTTATTTATAGTTGAAGAAGATGTCATGGATTGAAGATCAAGATTTTACTGAGTTGTAGGTTAATGAATGCATTTTCCTAATTCAACATGTTGATTTGGTCTATGTAGTTAGATTGTTTGAATAAGAGTTTAAAAGTATTTAATTTGAATAGTTGAATCTTGAATTATTCCATTATACATGTAATTTAGCTTCCTCTTTTGTACGGTTCTATGACTTGAGTGAGTGAGCTAGTGAAGTGGAGATGAGTGGATATTTAATTATCATTTTATTTAAATAGATAAGTAAATTAGCTGAGTATAAGTGTATGTTTTATGCATGATAGAAACAATTAAATTAATTCTAGTGATATGTGGGGGAATATTGATTCAAATGTACTTTTAGGGTGTCTACATTTTCCACTCTTTAAAGTGTTATTACAAAGTAATAACATTTTAATGATAGTAGATGCATGTAGATTAATGAGAATATGATAGGGAAGTGTGGCGGACTTCCTGATTTCCCCCAATGAAGAATTTGGATGCCCTAGTGAGTTTGGATTATGATAAGGGAGTGCACCCTAAAGTGGATGGGTGACATAGGAAACTAGTGGACAACAACTTGAAAAAGAAAGGAGAATGCTTATACTTCAAGTATGTAGACTTGAATTTTGAAATTACAAAGATGGGATGGTGATACATTTAGAATCATGTATGGTGGATGAAGAGACTGATCAAATACCCATTTATTTGATGGATATTATCAATTGCTTATCACTTCTTGATGATATCAAGATCCACTTTCAGTTAGGATTGATTAAATTAGTTTTTGAGATGAAGGAGTTAGTAACCATATTTACAAAGGGACTTTACATATTATATCACTTATATAAGGATCTTCACATGGTGGTGTATAGGATTTAGAGGAGATTGGGATTAGATACACTATTATAAATTTGGGTGTGGGATCACATAGACATGGGTCATCCAGAGGGTGTTTTGAGGGACAAACATCTAAAGGATCCTTCTTTATTTTCATGTCACAAATTTGGAGCTATGCATAAGGTACATCATGTTGACTTAGCCTACAACCAGTGATCCCTAAATGATTTTCAACTATTATAGGTGATATGGAGACTATACAAGGCCTAAAAAATATGAGACCAATGCATATGAGTAAGGGAAAATAGAGGTAGCTCATTAGATGATAGGAAGTTTCTCTTATATTCTAGAGCATTACAAACCATATATGGTCATGAGATAGTTGGGGGTGAGGTAGGAGATACTTGAGGATGATAAATGGTATGTTAGTGTTTCACGAGAGACTTTGGATTTTGGAGCAAGAATTAGGATGAGAATAGCTAGGGTTAGTTTTATAAGATCTGTACCACAAGTATGGCATGCATGATCATGTATCGTGGATCTTGGAATGTCACTTAGATATGTATCTTTGTATGGTAGCATAATACTTTTATGGTTGACCATTCCTAGATTAGTGATGTTGGCAGGTATGGAAACATTGTTATAGATATCTTAGAGATGGATATAGAGGAGAGGGAGAGGTTGAAAATTTTGAGGAGGGATCATTTATGTATATGCTACATAGGTGCCATCTCAAAGGAAATATAGATAGTTTTAGCATGGATATGGAAAAATATAAACACATGTAAAGGGTTTACATGTACATGGTTTAACGTAGAGGCCACAAAGCCTAGGAGGAGGAAGAGATGGAGATGAATATGATGTGTGGGGAGAAAGAGGAGAGGCTGACATATAGGGTCACTAAGTACATGTGTTACCTACAATAAATTCATGAGGATAGGTAAAGAGGATACATGGGGAGAGAAAAAATGTTGTTCATTAGCATGATATGTTTATGATCATGTCACATAGGTTAATGACAGAGATGGAGGTTACGAGGATCCAACTTTAGGATATAAGGGGCCAGTTACAGAAGTTTACTATAGAGAAAGATACAACATGGTGTGTAGCCAAGGCTAGTGGGATGGGAGATCTATTGTAGGAGATATTAGTAACCACACACAATGTGAGCTATTATAGAGGGTTATATGAGATTTTCATCACTGCAGATAAAATATATCCATGTTATAGTTAGAGAGTAGGGAGTAGATCATGGATGTAAGTGATATCTCATGTAGCATAAAGATCCATTATATCAATACATATTTCACCATTGAGGTGATGAGGAGATGGATCAAGTAGTACAGAAGTGTGAGAGAGAGTCATGGATGAATTTTTTGGATGATAGAGATGTATATATTTTTTTATATTCGTCATGATGAAGGTATATTCTTTTGCATAGATTCCCTTTGTGGAGCTTTGATGTGTATTCATGTATATTACACTCTGTGTTGCACATTGTATATGGAAATTTTATTGATGTATATAGATGAAAATTGGTTTATTTAGTACATTATAATTTGTTCATGGATGGTTTTTTTTCATTATTATGATAAATGATGTGGTAGATATGATATTTATGATGATGTGAGTGATTTTTCTCATAATTTGAGCTTCCATTCAAATATTTTACTTTAGAGAAACCTATTTTGCTATTGTACAACATAGTTTACATCATGATTATTAAGTACCCATGAACATTAACTTATTATTTATGTAATACAAACACAAACACAAAAAAGGTAAAAATTAAAAGAAAACCGATATACATAGTAGATGTATACATCATGGCTCTAAATGAACCAAAATGATAACAACAATAATTGTAATTGGTCAAAAAGTAAAACACATTGTAAAAAAAAGATAAAATAAACCTAATATACACATTAAATATATGCATTGTGGCTAAAAATGAACCAAGATGATAATTTAAAATACTTGTAATTGGTCAGGAATTAACTAATAATTGAAACAATGCAACACAATTGTAAATAAAGACAATTAATTATACCCTTAATGTGTTCCATAGTGAAGCTTTACGTAGATTTGGAATTACCCCAAGAAAGGATACATGCAATGGAAAAATGAGATCTGATGTTTCCCTAATAGATGATACCTGTGAGGGATATGATTGATTTGAATTGGCCTCAAGCAAGGATACATACAAGGGGTAAGATGATATTTTTTATAGTCGTAGGATATTTGGAAATATCACTAGGATATGAGTTAAAAGATTAAGTATTGTAATTTGTGTTGATGTTTTTGTAAATGTTTAGGATTTTTTGGTTATTTGAATTTTTTAGGATTTTGTATTATTGAATGTATTGAGTTTTATAGTTTTTTGAATGTTTTATATTTTGTATTTTTGAATGTTTTGAGTTTTATAGTTTATCTAACTTTAATAGCTAATGAGATTTAGTTGGGTAATCTAGGAACCACCCCCAAATACAAAAACATGTAAAGGATTATGAAGATCAAGGGATGGATGTGGGTGAAAATGGATAAGTTGATAGATGCTGCACATCCTAAATATAAGGAACAATAAAAAGAAACCAATTTAGGATTAAATGATAAGATGAAATGATTATATAAGTGGATATGCCAAAAGGCCCCTAACACATGAGGTATGTAAAGATGAATCAGGAATAGAATATTTTAAAATGAACCACATTCATGGGATATTTAAGCTCTTGATTGTATTGAGTAGATAACTAGTATGCACTTGATTCAAGTTTTATAGTGACAAGGTAAGGACCCAAGAAATTTGGTTCAATGTTTCCTTTATTTTCTTAATATTTGGTTGTAGTTTTTTAATTTTATTTTAAAATAATGTCACTGATCTCAAATTATCTCGGTTTGATCTTATTATTGTAACTGTGATGAAGTAAATTCTAATACACTTTTAGATGATCTAAAAAATTGATCCACTTTTCATCTAGGAGATCAAGCTCAATAAGACGAGCTTATCTATGGTCATATTATTTTATAATATTTTTGTGGGATACGCAGAGTGATGGGAGTTTTACCTCTATAGGTAATACAAGTTCAGAGTTGTATACAAGTGAAAATGGAAGGACTCTTATTAGAGTAGGGAAGGATGTGTGATAGGCCTAAAGGGTAGGATATACTTATGTATACCAATTACAACCATGCTTATCAACAATTATTTCCATGATGGATTTTAGTGTTTTTGTAGGTGCTTTATCTTGGCCATTACATTATGGATAAAAAGGTGTGGACCAGTGAAGGAAAACATGGAAGTGTTTGGATAATGCTTTAACAATTTTATTTTTAAACAACTTATTGTTATCTAAAAAAAATTGAGGAAGGAATGACAAAGAGACAAATGAGGTGGTAGAATATGAACTTGGAGATATTTAAATCAGTGACATATGTGAGAGGAATTTCCTCTTCCCATTTGGTAAAATATTTCATGGCGGTGATAATGAATTTATTGCCATCAAATGAGGTGGGATTAATATTTCCTATAAGGTTGAGCCCCCATTAGGAGAATGGAAAAGGTGTATTGATTGGTTACAAATATTATGAGGGTGCATGAATGATATTGCCATGTCTTTGGCATGCCACACACTTCTTGAAAAAATTACATGCCTTAAATTCCATAATAGGCCAGTAGTAATCTACATGTAATATTTTCTTTGTTAATACCACATCGATTGTATGTGTTCTACAAATACCAACATGTACCTCTTAAAGGGTTGGATTACTTCTTCTTGGTTAATACATCTTAATAGAGTCCCATCATAACCTCTTTGATAAATGGTTTTTATATGTAGGGCATAGCTTGAAGCACATTGTGATAAGGATCATTTATTATGGGAGTTCATATTTTTAGGATAAGTGAGGCCATGGATAAAAGTATATATATTGTGATACTATGTATTTTCAAGACCAACTATTTAGAATACCATGGTTGACTCAAGAAAATTTTAGGCCTGAACTAGAAGATTTTCAACGAGAAAATCATTATGTTTTTTATGGGAATTGAACTTAAGAAGAGACCCAATAGTTTTCATTGCATTTATTTATTTATTGTGGAGGCAAGGAACTTGTTCAAAAGTGATTAACTAAAAATAACCTTTAAGGCTACCCGCCATGATTTTATAAGTAATTATCTTATAATATTTAACTTGGTATTAATTTGTGACTTGTTTAATGATTAGAAGTGAATCACCAAACACTATCAATTATTTGATATCTAATGATATAACTAATTTTAATCCAGCTATGAGTTCTTTGTACTCTATAGTATTGCTTGTGTAGGGGAAGGCCAAGTGGAAATATTTTGGGATAACATTTACATCTAGTGTGATAAGTAGAATATCAACTCGTGATCCATGGAAATTGTAATATCCATAAAAAATAGTGTCCAATAATTTTCTATATGAATATACAATATTTCATTTGTAAATTGGAGGTGAAGAGGTTCTAATCCTGGTAGAGGTTCCACAACCAATTTATCTACAAGTGTTTTTACTTTGATTGTTTAATGACTAAAAAAATCAATATCAGACTCACTAAGTAGAATGATCCAACTTGATATTCATCCTATTAGAATGGGTCTAGATAATAGATATTTGACGGGATATACTTTTGTAATGAGTTTAGTTGTATGATTGAGTAGATAGTGGTGTGGTTTGTGAAATGTGAAATCTACGGCTAAACACACTTTTTCAACCTTTGAATACTTTATCTCATGATCAATAAGAGTTCTACTAAGATAGTAGACTACCTACTCTTGTCCTTGATCATTATGATGTGCTAGAAATGATGATATTGCATATTCTATAGTAGATGTGTAGAGAATCCTTAGTTTATCTAATATTTGTGGCATGAGAACCAATGGACTTGATAGATATTCATTTAGTTTGGAAAAATAATCTTGAAATTCTTGGTTCCAACAAAACTGGACATCATTTTTAGTAATTGATTGAACTGATGACACTTATCCGCGAGTTATGAAATGAACCTTTAGATTGATTGGATATTTCCCTGAAGACCTCTTAATTTCCTAATATTTTGGGGAGGAGGAATTTAAATTATAGCCTTTACCTTTGTGAGATATACTTCTATGCCTCTCTGTGAAACAATGAATCCTAGTAATTTTCCTGATGTTACACTGAACACACATTTTGTGGATTAAGTCTAACTTTATATTTACACAATATTTCAAAGATACACCTCAACAATGCTAGATTATTTACTAGTGTTTTATATTTTTCTAGGATGTTTTCTACATAGTATTCCATGATATCATGTAGCATATCATGAAAGAATATTTCCATCAATCTTTGATATGTAGCACCTACATTTTTAAGGCTAAAAGGCATGACCTTGTAACATAATGCACCTATGGTATAATGCACCTATGGTAGAAGGGACAAATTGCATTATGTTACCTTCATAACAAAATTCCATGCATTCATGGAATGTAGAAGGGGACAAATTGCATTATGTGAATCCATGGGTGGCCTAGGAGGATGTTATAAGATGTTTCCATGTCTATAACATGGTAAAATGTGTCTAGGTTTCGAAATATAAATTTTATTGTTAAGAATATGGCACCCACAAATTGGCTTTTGCTATTACCATAACCACGAATGGTAATGATGTTATTTCCTAGACTTTCTTCACTGTAAATAAGACATATCACTAATTTCATGGAGTAAATATTCAATGTGTCTCCATTATCAATAATAATTCATTTGATCTTGTGATGATTTATGAATGCTTCTATGTATAAGGAATTTTTATTGGTAATGTTTGGATTCAAGAGGTCATGATGACAAATAAATAAAATTGGATTATTAGGTGATAAGTTTGTAATCAAGCCTTGAAAATTTTAAGAGTTAATATCCTCAAGAACATGTGCCTCGTGGAGTTCATGAGTAAGGATACCTTGGAACGTGAGGGTGATTTTTTAAGTAATTCCATGAGGGAAATTTGTGTGTATTGGTCTTCTCTAACTATTTAATTATATCATATGAGTCAAATGAAGACTTTGCATTTGATGATTGTTATGAAACAGAAGTCGACTTAGGATTAGACAATTTTTATGGTTTTGTGGATGTGAGAGTGTTACTTAGCAGTGAGTACCCAAACTTGTTTCTATCTCATTGTCACAATGCAAATATGAGTGTTGAATTTGATGGTGGCCACCAGTGTCAAGTTGTATGATCTAACAATGAAATGATAGAATCAAACTTGGAATTTTTTTGATGTTTGGCCCTTGTCTTTAACGTATTATTGTTTATACTATGCTTAGAGAAGGGGTCCTAGAAAACCTTTAACTCCTCATTTTGTGCATTTATTATTATATTGACATTTTATTTCAATGTTTCCATTATCAATTAAGTATCTTGGATAAAGTGACGTAGCCTTACATAACGATCCATAGTAATGGCCTTGTATGTGATGGTAGTCACAATTATTACTATTATCCTTATACCACACGTAGGTTTGGGTTGCCCTTAATTCATTAAAGGGCCATGTATAAATGGATATGTCACCATTTTAGCACTTGCTAATTGATGGACTACACTTGAAATAATTTCTCCAATATGTGTGAATCATCGTCATTTGACCTCACGCGAAGTAGTTTATTTATCTAGAGAGGATTAGAGGTTTGTTTATTAGATTTTTTATATTTTAATTGATTGTTGATTGAGTTTAGTTTTGTATATTTTGCATCATGGTGTGAATAAATGATTGTGTCATTCAAAATATTTCAATTACGGTTTACAAACTTGGATTCATCATGATTTTGATTGATGTTCCATTGTTATTATTAGAATTTGGTCTTTTTAAGGTGTCTTGATTAGGCCCTTAGAGATGAGATCCCTCTCAATTTGTTGTCCTTTTCCTATGAACTTCTTCTTAGTTTGTCAAGACAATGCATTTGAATTTGAAATGATAATTTTGAATTAAGAATTAGAAATGAAAATACTAACTTATTATTTCTCATGTATAGAGAACATGAGAATCGTCTTGTGATACCTCGTCATCGTTGAAGAAATAACATAAAAGTTCTAATTTTTCCTTTTCTTCGTATGTTACAAAGGTCCATCATTTTGATTTCAAAATATAAGTTAAACATGAAATTTTTGATAATTTTCTCTTACCAAAATATCTATGAATGTGGTGATTGATCCCTTTGGAATATGTAAAAACTAGTCAAAATCTTTCCCTCCTAAATTCTTAGGAAATAGGCACAAGAGAAAGATGTCATGTTATATGCTACTTCTTGGCATGCCATGAAAAATTATTTTACGTGCTCTCTTAGCATCATGTTTACCTTTTTATTTATTGAATTTGGGTGTTTCAAAATATTTGGGAAAAGGTACATGCATACCATGTCCTTATCAAATTGGTAAGGACATAATTCGTCGAAGTTAAATTGTTTCGTATGTTTTTGTAAGTCCCATTAGAGGTTTCTTTCATACTCTTCAATTCTTGTGCGAATGGGGAGCTTGGTTGAGGAGTGTCCATGGTTACATCATTTTTATGAGTAGATTTGTGTTCTTCCTCATTTTTTGGATTTCCGGTTTTTGAAAGTTGGTGTGTTAGCTCTTTAATTTTTTCTAACAAGTATTCATTTGATGAATTGGATGTAGTGGCTGATTTGTGATTTTTTGTGCTAGAATCAGGTTTTTATAACAAATGCTTTAAGCTTTCATGCTCGAAATCGTAAGGTAGATTCAATTCCATTTCTAGGAGGTGAAGAAGGTATTGATTTTTTTTGTTCCTTAGATGGTTATCGAGATCTTATTGTTCATTTTTTGATATTTTGGGTTGTTGTTCATTGTCTTCTTCTTTAAAAGTTAATTTTCCAAAGGGTTTGAATTTATCAAAATCATCATTAATACTAGAGCATTGTCTTTGTGTAACCACCATTTTTCTAAAGGTAAATACCTAAAGTGAAAAGGTGGTTTGAGGTTTTTTAGAAGTTTGAAAAAGCTTGAGCTAAAAATTTAATAATAGTGATTTTATCCTGTTTTGTAATATTGATGTGATCAAAACGTAAGTTTAAGATTGTAATCTATTTAAAATTGTTATGATTAGATTGGAGTTGGTTTTACTTAAATTTTGGATAATGTGAATATCCAAGTATAAGGTTTTATTTGGGTGGATTTGATATGATTAAATTTGGATAAAGTGAATATCCAATGTGTAAGATTCAATGTGTTTTGGTTTACTTAATACGTGAATATCCAACGTATAAGGTTTTGATTTGGTTTTTGGCTTATGAATTGCTTAAAATCGAATAAAGTGAGTATTCACTGTATAAGGCTCTCGATTTAGTTCTATTTTATTTAGTATACTTAATACTAATACCTAAGTATAAGATTTTTTGTTTAATAAAACTAGATGTGCTTAAACTTGGATAAAGTGAATATCCAATGTATATGACTTAGATCGTGGTTAGATTGGATTTTCTTAAGACTAGGATTTTTGGTAAAATCAAAGACAAAGACTTAAATGGTTTGATTTGACATAGAATTAAATATCCAAATGGGGTATAGATTTAGATTTTAATAGGATTTCTTTGGATTGGATTTTGACTAGAATTTTGAATATAAGTATTAAAGGTGAAATATGTAGATTTCAATAGGAATTGTTTTTGATTTTGAGTTGAATAAAGTGAATATCCAACAATATAAGAGGTTTGATTTTGATTAAATTTTTATTTTTGGATGTGAATGTCCAAAGGGATAAATAAAGTTTATGATTGTTTTGGTTTTAGTAGAACACAAGTTTTAAGTTCCAAAGGGATTTTGAAAAACTAGTTTTGATTTTTTTCTTGGATTTGATTTGTGTTTGTGGAACACAACCTAAAATTTCAAACTATAATGTAAAAAAAGTATAAAGAGGTGTTTGTATAAACCAATTTTTATGATAGTACTTTGATAGAACCTTCTTTATTTACAAACAACAAGCATAAAGTATAAGTTTTTAGAACATTTTGGCTTTAAGAGGTAAAATCCGTCAGGTAATCTACACAAAGTTTAATGAGTAATACAACATACAACAATTTTATGAATGAGTAGATGCATACTCTTATATCTCCAAATAGATGCATATTTCAATATATCCTAGTCCTAATATACCATATTTGTATGAGGATTGAAGTGGTATAGGGAACCCTTAGAATAATGAAAGAGACTTGTCCAATCATTACTAACCCACTTAGAGGAGTGAAGCATCACGTCCAATGCATAGGATTTGTGAAAATATGGAAAATTTATGGGGGGACAGTGTCCTCAATACTCCTTAAAGATTTATAGGGATGATGCCACATAATTTATTGTTATAACTATATTAGGTGATACTCCTAGTAACCCCAATCATGATAACATTACCTATAAGTGGGGGATAGAGGAGAGGTAGATATTGAATGTTGTTTGAGACTAAGTCTCAAGTGAAATGCAAAAAAAAATGTGTTGGTGTATGGTGGTGAAATCCATGTCACCGGTGTAGTATAAATGGTGATGAAATCCATATCTACTATGTGCAAATACAAATGTATGAGATGGTTATAAATAAGTTATTTCGAACTTGAAAAGTATAAATGAAAAAAGTAATTAACCAGTAGAAAATGAAAGTGTACCTTTGATTTTTAAGATTTTTTTTTAGAAATTTTAATATTTTTTGGCCAAGGAAACTTGCATGTATACAAGTTAGAATTTTTTTTCTTGATTAGTAAGATGAAGATCCTCTAAAATGAAATGGCCCTGTATAAGAAATATTAGTAGTTTTTTCTATAAAATTGAGTGATTTAGATACAATAAAAATAAATTATACCATTTCTGATTCTCAAGTTCACCCGGAGGTGCAAGAGAAAAGAACACATGGTTTAGTTGTGATAAAAGTTAAACTAGAAAGCAATCAAAATTGATTTTAATTCTCAAAATCATCCAAATGATGTGAGAGAAGAGCATACATGATATGGATTCTAAAAGTAAAATGTGATGTTTAATAAAAATATATTACTAACAAAATTTCTTCCACTTTTGATTCTCGAGATCACCTGAAGGCGCATGAGAAGAGAATACACAGGTTTGATTGAAAATAAAAGTTCTCAAATAATTACAAAATGAAAGTTAAAAATAATCTTAAATGAATTAAAAATGTTAGAAAAATGACTAAGGGAAACATTAGGTTTTGTTATTTAATCTAAAGTTATTGAAAAATAGTAAGAAAAATGCTATAAAAAGAGTAGAGAAGGATTTCTTGAATTCTATAAATCTGTATAAAAATTAAATTTTACGTAGAGAGGAAACACATGTAAAATAAATAGAGGCACACTTACTTGTGATAAAAACTCAGCTTGAATAACACAGATGCACCTTGGATACACACAGACACACCTTGGATGTACACAAATGCACTTTGGATGCACAAAGACACACTTTAGATACATGTAGACACACTCAACACTATAAAGACACACTTATTGTCGCAAAATTCATATATGAACCTATGCACATAAAATTAGCTAGAAAATAGATTAGAATACCAGAACAACTAATCAAATGCTAGTGCAACTAATAAAATATAAACACAAATTTAAAAAAATAGAAAAACATAGAGACAAAAACAAATATTCAAACACAAAAGCACATCCATTGCCACGTAGATGCAGGTGAGGTCACACAGAAGTAGGTATTGGAATAGAGATGCATGTAGAGACATGAAAAAACAATTTACAAGCAATGGATGCGTATCTCATTCCACAAAAAATCAAGGTACCTGTAGTTGCACAAAAAAGTTAGAAAAATTATGAGCAATGGAGGCACATCTAATTCCATGAAAAAGCAAGCTACTTGTAGTTGCACAAAAAATTTAGAAAAATGGCTAGAATGATTGGTTTTTTCAAATTTCTCATAAATAAACTCACCAAATGACATACAAATTGGTTAGTAGTTTGCAAACACTTCAAGCAATATGAAAAGATGTTAGAATGAAAAAATAAGTAAGAATGTGTGGGTATCCACTGAGCGTGCTAGAATATAAACAAGGGAAAAATAATGGAAGAAAAAAAGTAATGAAATAAAAAATAGATCCTTCACATTTCGTTACAACCTCAAATGAGATGGCTGAAGCGTGGAGTGAAGTAACAAGATTGTTGAATCTATTTGACAGATTATATGTGAATTCTCTAAATATAACTCTGAATGGAAGTATGTTTATGCTACGAGAAAATAGATGAATTATGAGATTGATTATGAAATATTTTGTCGAATGGGTAGCCTAACGATGTATGAATTCGAGTGGAAATTCTATAGAGTAAGACTACAAATGCCTTAAGATTCTAAAAATGGATTTTTAATTAGACGAGCCTCTTATTTATAGTTGAAGGAGAGGCCATGGATTGAGGATCAATATTTGAATGAGTTGTAGGTGAATGTATGTATTTTCCTGATTTAGCATATTGTTTTGGTTTGTGTAGTTAGCTTGTTTGAATAAGAATTAAATATGATTTTAATTTGAATAGTTGGATCTTGAATTATTTAATTGGACATGTGATTTAGCTTCCTCTTTTGTATGGTTCTAGAAATTGAGTGAGTGAACAAGTGAAGTGGAGATGAGTGGATAGTGGATAATTAGCTTTTATTTTATTTAAATAGCTCATTAAACTAACTAAGGAGTATAAGTGTATGGTTTATGCATGATAGAATTAATTAAATTATTTCTAGTGAGATGTAGGTGAATATTGATTGGGATAACAACATGCAATGTGGTAGTACGTAATTTTAGTGTGTCTGGAATTGATATTAAACACAATTGTGTAGATGATATGGATGACCTTAGGAATAGGTATGTATTTTTCGGGTGTCTACAATCGTACCTTCTATCATTTCCTCACTATTACACCACTGAACATTATATTCTTCATTTTCACTTCATCTGTTTACATTTACTATTGTCTCGAATGCCCATTATACCTCGAGTGATCGGGTGTGACTTCCCATAGGGATCCCTGTGTCATATTAATCCTGTATTTTAATTCCATTAAACAGATACAATTATAGTTTATATTCGTGAAGTAAACTCTTGGCATAGTTTTATCTATTCCCTCCACTAATACAATGTTTTTAACCCATATTTAATCTTATAATATAAATCATAAGGAACCTATAAATAATAGGGTATAAACAACCTATATTAATAATATGGTTCTAGATAGCATGCTTAGCATTACGTGTGCTCCATATAGTGTTCAAAATTACCTATTTATACAAGAACATTTCCAATGCTTTGACCATGACAAGGGTATAGGCTGGTATACTACTTGCATACTCATAGACTCTCTTATACACCTTCATTAATAGATTTCATGTCTAGTTGATATTTGTGGGTTTGGAATCCATAACTTTGATATGCTAAGTAGACTTGCCAAATCACCTGCACGCACTTAAGGAACAACATATATGTCCTAGATTACATACTACTATTCATATTATTCCTAATTAAGAAAAATATTAACTAATCCATGTCTTTGGCCATATTTTCTTTCTTTATATTACCAATTTTGGTCTTACACCATTTTTAGATCAATCTATCTTTTCATACCTCGACATTTCTCATTCTGGACACCAGCACCTAGCCAAGACACCAATGTGCTAAGTGACTCGCATCCCCTTTTATTGCCCCTAACCTCTTTATACGTTGTTCACATATTTTGGGTCCTTTCTAGCCATTTGAGCATCTTATCTTTTTTGTAGTCTAAAGCCTTTTCAAGGTTAATTACCCGAAATTCAAGTAAGGGAATCATATAAATATAAAGTTATGTGATCATAATAAGGAACCAAACATTAAACATTAGCTATCACCACCTAAGGTTGCATCCAAATTCTATTCAAGAGCATTCAAGCATCCATTCAAGGGAAAGGGATTGCATTATTCTACATACACTTCATAGGAGGGGATTATATTCTATTACATTTCTATACATCTAGCTATTTTTTTGGCTATCAAGTGTGACATGCACAAGAGCCACCTAGGGCACGATTCCACACACACACACATAGAACTACATTGGGTCTGAAATGTAGTGCAATGCTTAGTCGTAAGATCACTTGTTTGACAGCTGAGGAGAGTCCAAACCCTCATTTTGCATCTTTATTTTTTAGGATTAAATGTCTCTTTGAGGGTTTCGTAGGTCATTATTTCATTGCATATTTCCAGTGACCTCAGCAAACATTGTGTGACATATAAGTGACCAATGGAGAAGGATATTGAACACATTTTGACTAGTCCCCAAATATGGTTTTCTGAGTGGAATTTTCATAGTCACAGGCACCCACTACCAGGGATGTGGTAACCCACAGTAACACCCCTACCCCTTTCTGGGTGCCCATGGGTCCAGTTACTCCTCTAGATCTGTAATTTTTTGAGCTTCAATGTGACAATATGTGCTTCAAATTTTATAGTTTTCTAGCTTTGTGCACCTTTAGGATATCTACAAAATAGATAAGTCTTTTATCTCCTTCTTTGTAACTAAGGATTTCATATCTTTCTTATCTTTAGTTTGCTTGCTTAATCATTTTTTGTACTTAATTGATTATTTATTTACTACTACAATAGTGATCAAATTAAGCATTTTCATAGCATTTATTCAGGAGCTTTTACTTAATCATTTGGTGAACCCATGTGATCGGTACATTCAGATCCTTCTTTGACACATTATATTTTCTCTCATGGCTCCTAAAGTTGTTCAAATTTCTTTGTATGATTTAATTCACATATATTCTAATTTCCAAATTGTTCTAAATAAAACCTAGACACCATGTATCTTCCTAGAGATACGCCACTGCATCAAGTGAGTTGTATTCTCAACCATCTACCTAATTACCCTATTCCTCATGATCCTCCCTCTAATCAACCCATCTTGGAATCAATTCAAGCCTTTCATTATTTTTTTCAAGACAAATTTCAAGCTATGGAATCCATGATTACATCTCTTAAATCTAAAATCCAACATCTTAAGGATGCTTCTCAGGCTCATGTTTTTTCTCCTTCTACATATCATATTCATTATATGTCTTCTACATGTTCTCATATTAGTGAACCTTAAATCTATCCATTACCAGAGACTCTCATGTTTGATCAGAATTCTAAGAAACAAGATATTCTTTTATGGCTCATCAGTCATCATTTAATTAGTTTTTCACCTACTCATTGTTATCCTCCTTATCAGATTGAAAAATATCAAGGTCTTCCATATTGTAATTATCATTGAATCAATGGAAATAATGACAATAATTGTTACACTTTACAATTAAGAATCAAACATCTTGATCATCAAGGCTTTATCTTATTCACTGGAAAACATTCTAATGCATTATCATCTTCAAATGCTACATCTAAATGGGATCCTAAATCTACTTCTTCTATGTATAATGAGCATAATGCTATTACTTATAAGGTGCCTGCATCTGTCATTCTAGTTTCACCTATTCAATCCACTCAACCTCCTGTTAGGGATGGTCCCACTTCTCCTCCACTCAAGTTATTTGTGAAATTACAAAGTCAAACTAAGCAGTCACCTCTCAAGGTTTGTTCTCCATCACCTCCTCTTGTTAAGTCATTTAAAATGATCTCAAGTTAACCTAAGAAACCTCCTCTAAATCAGTTGAACTTGGCCTCCACTCAATTCTCCTACAACATTATCAAAAGAGCCACCATCGTGTAAGGTCCATCCCCAATCTCCAATTTTGTGTCTAATCAAATTTTTCAAGGAAACTACTCCTTACATTGATTTGTTTATTGTCATCAACTAGATATCCATCACTCACACACTTATTTATCCCCCATTCTAGCAATGACATGTGTCTTATATTCTCATCATTTCACATTTAATATATCACATACAACACACAAATATTGATACATTAGTATCATCTTTACCCAATGATGAACTCTTGAGTTGTGGTTCACACTTGAATGTTGATGGCATACTATGCACATTTCACATTTAAACCTTCTCACTTATACATCCACAATCACTACACATCTTTACAAATCATCACTTATGACCACTTCTACTATGCATTATACACGCTTTCCACTTTCTACACTTACACACTCTATAATATTGCACTGCACATTACACATCCTCACACTCAGAACATTCAAAACACATATTTCACTTGTCACAATATTAAACAACATATTACAGATTTACAATCTACATCATTCTACCATATTCTAATTACGCATCATGATCGAACCTTTACAGCACACAATAACCTATGGTGTACTCTAGTTCCGATGGTTCATACTCAACTACTGAGGGTATACATCTTAAATGGACCTCACCACACTCACATGTTTAATCACTCACTCACACACACACTCTTCACTTTGCACTTTGATGATCACATATTCCTAATACACACAATTCAAACCATTTCCCAATGATGCACTCTTGTTTACGGTTCATTATTGACTGTTGAGGGGGCATGTATAAATGAACCTCATCTCATACATACACATCCACTTGGGGGAACACTGCTCCTATCATTCACTCTGCATTCCATTCCATCTCATCCACAACATATTGCATATCTTGGTCGCATTTAGTCTTTCTTACATTTACTTGTTACATGTACACTTTATTACACATGCTAGATAGATATCTTGTATGCCATTATATTTTTCCATACACACATGCACGTTCACTTGATTTCTAGTTGTGATCACAGATTCTATAGATCTATACATGTAACATGGATGCTTGGCACAATACCTATTACCAGTCCCACATCAGCTTCTGGGGGCATCCAATTTCATACACTACAGGTGTTATTGTTTCATTTTGTTTCATATCACATTACTATATTAGATTATACATGCCTTGACATACTTTTTATCTTTCTAACATGCTAATGGGTGCTTCATGTGCAACATTTATCTTGCAGGTCTATTTTCCACCATGGTTGTTTGTTACATTACTTGTTTGTTACTTTTCATTGTTTTCCACTATTTGTGGGCTTTTCCTGTTTGTCTTGTGTGCACACTTGTATACTTTTGGCCTAGTCTTCGTCCTTGATTGTCTTGACAACATTGTGAGTGATGTTCCATGTTTGAAACCCATCTTTTCGTGGTCTACATTGTCTTCTATGCACATTGTCTTTTTATGTCTTAGACTTACACATTGTTTTGCTTATTTGCTAGCTTACATTTTACATGCATGTCTTTCTTGTACTAACACTTGTCTCCTAGCCACTTGTTTTCGTGTGCCTTGGTTTCTACCAAGCACACTCCTTCCCCCTGTAGGGTATCGATTTTTCAACACAACTGGTCTATCCTCCTTTGGGCTGCATTCTCCTCAGTGACATCACATGCACCCCAAATGAGGGGGGGCATCATTTGGGTGAATCAGTCACCCCATACAAGCAGTTCACAGTCATCATATCAAAACAACACAATACCGATACAACACAGTCATCAACATTAGATAGGGATCATAATCTAGCTTGGGTCCTTACTACAAGCATAGCACACCAATTCCCAGACCAGACAGTTAGTGCCTGGGTGCCCCTTGAATCCTTCTTGGATGCCTGTGACCAGGGGGAAGTTACACAAAATTATTAAGTGCAAAAATTATACAACACTTCACACAATAGTACTTTTACAGGGGTAGATAGTCCTTAGCACACAACATACAACATTTTCTTTTTCAGCATTGGATTGAAATTGGTCGAACTAGATCAAATTTTTACACACCATCTATGCAAGTGGTGTTCCATACTGTGGGAATTATTTAAAGTTTGGAGGATGATATCAAAATTTTCTCGCTACAATTCTTATAGATCATTGGCATGAGATCACCTAAAAAAATTGTAGCAGGCACATCTGGTGTGAGATATCCCAGAAACTTGGTTTTCTTCAACATGTAGATGATCCTTTCTACACTCTTTCCTCATCACAGATTAGGTGAACATGTTTTTTTTTCAAATTTTTCATTTTACATAATTCATTACATGATTTTTATACACATACACATGCATATTTGACTACTTGTTCATTCTTCTCTTTTGCAGGTTCGTCTGTATGGGAAGCGGTAGTCAACATCATTCATCACCATCCTACATCAACAACAACATCAACAACATCAAACCCAAAAGCATTAACATTAACACCAAGGACATTGACGACATCTACAACATTAGTTTTTGTTAGCATAATTTAGCATAGGCATATTTATTGCATTTTATTGCATTGTCTTTTATTTAATAATGTGCAACATGTGCACTCTAGTCTAGTGACTTGCATTCAATATTGGTATTAGTAGTAATTACATGTGCATGTGAGATGGGTCTTATCATCTCGTAGTTGGTGTCTGCTAGGGTGTCATGTCTATCCATATGAGGCTATCTAATATCTATAAATATTACAGCTCTTGCATTGTAATGGAATCTGATTTCATGATCAATAATATTTGTGAGGCTTCCGTCCCTCTTTGGTCATTGCAATCTTATTCTATTCTATCATTTGGTATCTAAGCTATACCATTATTATCATTTGGTATCAGAGCAGGTTCTATCCAAGCAAGGTTGAAGAGGAGCACTATTGGAGAGGATCCATTGGAGAAGAAGATCTGCATCAAAGGAGAGCCATTGAAGCATCCCGCAGCCTCCATTCCTCCCAAGCATCCATTAACTAAAATTTGACCTATCCACTTATTTGGAAGGTAATTTTTTTTTTATTAGTCATTGGCATAGCCAATTGATCTAACATATTGGTGGAATATTTCAGATTTGGAGATCTTTAAAAAGAAAAAAAGAAAGATCTTGGAAAAAAATGCAGATCTAAAAAAAAAAAAAAGGATTTGTGAAAAAAAAAAAAAAGATCTGAAAAAAAAAAAAAGGGAGAGAGATCTTGAAAAAAATTGCAGATCCAAAAAAAAAAAAAAGATGATCAGATCTAAAAAAAAAAATCAGATCTGAAAGTGGAGGTGTGAAGAATTCGGGAGCAAAGGTTGAAGCAGTCCCGTCAACAAAATTCCAGCAGATAGCTCTTAGAAAAAAGGACATAACTTTTTCATACAATGTTGGATTGATATGTCGTTTATTTTTCTAGAAATATAAGAAGGAGGTGCACAACTTTTCAGTTTACATCATCTTCAGATTTGGCCTCTACATGTGACGAAAAGTCTGTACAAGTCGGATCATTTTTTTTCAAAAAAAAATCAGATCTAGCTGGTAAATTGGTAAGATCTCAAAAACTAAGATTCTGATTCTTCTGAAATTTTGTGGGTTTCAAGAAAAATATTTTATGATGTTTCTTTCAGAATTTTAGAAAAACCCAGATCATGTTTTGTGAGAAAAGGTGAAAACAATATTCAGATTGTTTGTTTGGATCTTGGGAACAAACAAGTCAGCGGTTCAATTCCCATTCTCTCCATATTTTTTCTTAAATTATTTTTTTAGAAAATTTGGAGAAATTAATAAATTTTGGAAGATTTCCAAATTTAGAAGCTCACCAAACACATTTAGAGCCACCACTAAATTTATCGGAAAAACACCTATTGGGGGGTAAAAATATATTTTTGGCCTAAATTGTGTATTTTGTGATTCTAGACCCTTTTTTGTAAAGAGGGGGGACACAAAAACTTCATTTTGATGTACTTTGAGAGGATGTTTTACTAATCTTGGTGCATAAAGTGAAAAAAAAAAAAAAGTGCACATTTTTTATTTTATGTTTGGTTCTATCACATGAGATCTTTGATCTCATAGCAGCGTTCGGTATATACGGTGCCTCTGGGAAGCGCATACAGGTGATGCCGTCATGACTACTACTGCACTTAACACCTAACACAGCTGCCTAAATGTCGTCTGGGCATTGACCCTATAAAATTGACGGGGATTAATAAGGACACAATACACACACATTTGAGCCCTCCCATCCATTTGTGCTTGCACAAACCCCTCTCCGTACTGTCTAAGTACCACGTACTAAATTCTTTCACGTGCATTAACACCTCTTTCCGTACTGATGGGTATATTGAAAGGGTGATCTTCTTCCACGTACCAACGGGTATATCAGAAGGGAGCATATATAGAAAGGTTTGGTATATCGGCCTGACGATATATTGAGAGGGAGACCATAAACCTGGAGTGATAAGAGCCTTACCCTTTGTTAGAAATTCAGAGTTTCAGAAATTCAGATTGTAGAAATGGGTGCACAAGCACCAAAGTTCTTCTTTCCAGATTCACAAATGCTTAGAGGAGACAACTATGTTGCATAGAAACCAAAGATCAAGGTGTTACTTGAGTTTGAAGACCTGTGGACAGTTGTAGATGGACAAACAACAAGATCACTTGATGATGGAAGACAACAAGCTCAATTTGACAGGGCCAATCAAAAGGCCAAGTTGATCATCTTGTTTAGCGTAACAGATGATGTACAACCCCACATTAGAGATGCCACATCGGCCAAGGATGCATGGGATAAGTTGAGCATAGTCTATGAGGCAAAGAACAAGAATGCCATCCTCAACCTACTATCACAACTACATACTCTCAAGTTCAAGCACAATGAGAAGGTTGAAGTTTTTTTGAGACGAGTTACTACTTTGAGGGCATCTCTATTGGCATTGGGAAAAGAGATAAGTGATGAAGACCTCGTACCAATTGTGTTGCGAGCACTTCCTCCTTCCTACAGAATCTTTGTGACAACTATCAATATGAGTGAACACACAGTCACCTTTGAGAAGTTGGTCAATCTACTCCAACAAGAAGAGGCAATGAACAACAAAGATCATGAAGATGAGCAAGCACTATCTTCCAATCATAAAGGAAAGGGGAGATTTCAGTCTAATAAAAAGAAGTCCCAACAAAACCAAAGTCAATGAGACAACACCAAGAAGTGTCCCATTTGCAATAGAGGGGGACATGACATCAAAGATTGTTGGTACAATTCCTACAAAAAGGGTTCATCAAGCAATTCAAAACCCAATAACCAATAGGGTAACAATAATTCAAATAAAGGGGAGTCTAACAACAACAACAATCAAGGGCAGAAAAATGGTAATTGGTAAAGAAAACCCAAACAAGGGTACATTGCTGAACATGAGGATGATTTAGATGAAGGACACCACATGTATTCTGCTCAATTTGATGAAGAAACCAAGTCCACACAAGATATCTGGTATGTTGACTCAGGTGCAATTCGACACATGACTGGACATAAGGATTGGTTCTACACACTGTGTGACTCACCTAAAAAGAACCATGTGTTATTAGGTGATGACTCATCATACAGTGTCAAGGGGATTGGAAACATTTCACTACCTCTTGGAAAGCATGATTGCAAAATCACAAATGTATTGTATGTACCTGGGTTGACCAAGAATTTGCTATCAGTTAGTCAACTCCTTGATCACAACTTGAAGTTGGATTTTGACAGTAATAATGGAGAAAAAGTGTGCTTGATAAGAGATAAGTCAAGAGGTTCCAAGATTGTAGCAAGAGCCTTCAATGTGGGACGCATGTTCCAACTTGATTTTGTCCACAAAGATGATCAAGCTCTAGTGGCCAAAGACACACAATCTATAGAACTATGGCATCACAGATATGGTCACATAAGTTTTGGCTATCTCCAAACACTTCAAAAGGGAAACATGGTGAAAGGATTGCCTACACTCAAGCACAACACTGACAAGTGTCATAATTACCTAGCTGGAAAGCAACACAGAGTACCCTTCCAGAAGAACACATATAGAGCTAAGGGAAAGCTTGATTTGGTGCAAACCGATCTTTATGGGCCCATGCAACCAAGTCATTCTGGATGTCAATACTTCATGCTTTGTGTTGATGACTACTCAAGAAAGATGTGGATATATTATCTAAGAAACAAGAGTCAAGCCTTTGAGACATTTCAGAAGTTCAAAGCACTTGTTGAGAATGAAGTTGGTCGCAAGATCAAAACTCTCTGCTCAGATCGAGGGGGGTAATTCACAAGTAATGAGTTCAAGACTTACCTAGAAGCTCATGGGATTCGTCGACAAATGCCTCCTACTCACACACCACAGCAGAATGGTATAGTTGAGAGAAGGAATCATACTATCATGGAAATGGTGCGATGTATGATTAACGACTCAGGTTTAACAAAGACATTTTGGGAAGAAGCTGCAAGAACTACAGTCTATTTGTTGAATAGAGTGCCGACAGTAGCTCTTGAAGGAGTGACACCTCAAGAAGCATGGTCAAATTGGAAACCATCAATTGCACACCTAAGAGTATTTGGGTGTAAAGCTAGCATGCACATACCCAAGAAGAAAAGGAACAAGTTTGATATGAAAGCTAAGAAACTGATATTCATTGGATACAATGAAGAAGCACTTGGGTACAGATAATGGGATCCAAAAGCAAAGAAAGTATACATAAGTAGGGATGTTGAGTTCTTTGAGAAGAAAAAAGTAGATGCTCCACTCAACGACTCAACAAACATGCAGAATACACCTGTTGTGAAGACAGAGTTTGATGTTCCCAATGAAGATGATAGTGATGAATTAGATGATGGTGAAAACTTGGATCCACCACAAGCCAATGGAACAGCTAAGAAGTTACCTAAATGGTATACTCAATTAATAAGAGATGTAAATTTGGATGAAGCACCTAGCACATCATCCAATCCTGGACCTAGAACTCGCAGTCAAGCTCGTGAAGAGGTCAATTATGCCCTAATGAGCAGAGTTGTTGAAACAGTTGAGCAGCCATCTACATTTCAGGAAGCCCTAAAACAACATCCTATTACAGTCCTGAATCTAGCTATTTTTCTCATTATCAAGTGCGACACGCACAAGAGCCACATAGGACATGATTCCGCATACACAAATAAAAATACATTGGGTATGAAATATAGTGCAAAGATCAGTCATAAGATCATTTTTTTGACATCCAAGGACATTCCAAACCATCATTTTGTATATTTAATTTTTAGGATTTGATGGCTCTTTGAGGATTTTGTAGGTCATTATTTCATTGTAGGTTTTCCATGACCTCAACAAAAATTGTGTGATATACTAGCGACTAAAGGATAAGTAAATAGAACACCTTGTGACTAGTTAAAGATAGTTTTATGAGCATTTTCATAGTCACAGACACCCACTTCCAATCTTTGGCACCCGCACGTGCCCCTGCCCCTTTCTGGGTGCCCCTGTCAAGCATATTCCCCCAAATCTTCATTTTTCTGAGCTTCAGTACAACAATATATGCTTTGGATTATCCATTTTTCCATATTTGCAAACCTTCAGGATCTTTTCGAATTATCTAAGATTTCTTATCTCTTTTTTGTAATTATGGTTTCGTATTTTCTATATTTAGATTTCTTGGGTTAATTTATGTACTAAATTAATTATTCATTTACTGCTAGAATAACAATTAGGTTAAGCATTTTTATAGCAGTTATTCATATTTTGCTTAATCATTAGTGTTGATTTAGGCTAAGCATGATTTTTTAGACTAAATCTCACAGTTTCTCATGGAAAATCTATATAAGAACCTCAGGGGGATTTTATAAAGTAAGGAACTACTTTACAAAATGACTCTTTATTATTGGACTACATAATAAACTTAGAGTGATAAGTTTAATTAGATCATAAAAATATTTTTTATAATGCTTGTATGGAGCATAAGTATACAGTTTTAAGAAGAACACACAAGGATGGCTATTAAGAGGTGACATTTTCATACACACTCCCCCAATGGAAACTCTAAAAGGCCAATCATTACATGCAACTTACATAACTTCACGACACACAATAACTTCATAAAATGATCTACAACTTGATTGGTAATACAACAATACTGGAGTTCTATATCACCCTAGAGTACCTTCTCTCAAATGAAATGCATATTAATCTCTATATGTTTTATTTTCTGGAGATGAACTAGATTATTATCTAGAGCAATATAAATCTAACTATCACATAAAAGAGAAGTACTTCCTTTAACTTCCACGTGAATTTCTTCCAACAACCACTTTAGCCAAATGGTTTCTTTTGTTTCTTCCATTACCCTTCTATATTAAGCCTTAGTAGAAGAGATAGAGACTATTGGTTACTGTACGACGGAAAAGTGACATGCGAGCATGGGAATCTACAAGTGACTCTTCCTCGCACCCGACATCCCGAGGTCATGCCAAGATAGCCGGTGGGTATGGAATATGTGTGAGATGCAGAAAAATTAGTTAGACAATCTAATGTCTTCAATACGCACTAGCGGAATTTGCGAGTCTAAGGCAAAGAAGGCCCTCCTAACTTGAACTAGTGTGATAGATCGTTCAACAAGGATGACTTCTCGAAGGCTCCAATCAATATCGAGCTCTGATGTGATTCGATCTATAGGTTGTGGAGTACGTGGAAAATGACCCGAGATAGTTTCGTGTATTTCTCCGGACAGGGTCATATGGTGGATGGTAAATATAGTCAACTCTATGGACAATTCGTTGGCCTAGTCCAGAATTCCCTAGCTCTGTTAGCTACTGTGTCTAGCAAGGATAATTGTTCGATGATGATAGGTGGAAGTGGGGTAGACCGGAATACTAGTGTGCGTAGGCCAGTGTCTATGTCTAATTCTCTTATGGATTCGTTGGGCTGTGGGATTTGTGGGTCACAATCGTAGATTCTTAGTTGTTGTGGACCTCTTACGGTCATGCATTAAATCAAGTCCTAATCCCTAGTATCTAGTAATCGTATGCTTTCTCAGCTTCTATATTTAGGATCAATAACTGTGTGATTTTCTCATAATATCTTACAGGCGTTCGTGCAACCTGGATTCTTAGGCTGGTATCTATATCTAGAAGAGTGTCTCCTGCATCTGGCTGTGGGACCAAAGGATCACAACCAAAGGTTTGTTCTCTTTCAAACCCTTCTAAATTCATATGAATGTTGCCTAGGGTAATCTGTAGTTTGGTTGATTCGACCAAAATGTGTGTGCTTGGTTGTCTTCTATGTTTAGTCCGCTTAACTGGGAATTAATTTGTTACAAGCTTACCATTGTTCGGAAGACTTGGATCCTAATATTTTGATCTATATCAGTTATCATTGTGATGAGATTGGGCTGAGGCACGATTGGCTCGAATACGTATTGCTTGGGCTCTATAGGTCCCATGATTGTCATACAAAAGCAACAATGTAAGACGAACTACATTAAAATGAATTTTAACTATGTGAAGTGTATCTATAGCATATATGATTTCTCTATTTTTTTGTGTTTTCTGATGAGCTTTATGAATTTAAGAAAGCAGCTATTTAAAATATCTAGAATTGATAGCTAAAATAACAATTTAAAACAAACAAAATAACCAAGTGTAGCTATCTGTCTGTGCAATTTGTATATCTATTCTAAACAATAAAATAGCTCATCTAATCTATTTGCAAGACTCTTGATCCTACCTCAGAGGTGAAGAGTGAATTATAGTTTCTCAGAAACTATCAATCCCCACAACTTTCCTGGCAATATCGAGAGTAGAATTAACTGAAATAAAGAAATTAACTACTCTATTTGATATGATTCTAACTAGAACTTTGAAAGCTAGAAACTGGATTCTGCAGAATAGTGGCGAATCCGATCGTGTGTGTGATCTTGTCCCCTCAGTGTGATCTCCTCGTTCCTTCATGTTCACATGGATCTAGAAAAGCATGTAATGCCAACATCAATAGAAGTAGATATTGGGACAAAGGTAGCTCAAGACATAGATTGAATACAATGCGAGTATGAGAGGGATAGCACAAGAGTACAGAGCTTGGCTTATGCAATTCCTAGTGGGATCTATTACGAGTCATGCAACATAAAGTGTCCAGAACCTGAAACTATCCTATTTGAAGAACAAAACCTACAACTTTAATGGCTTCCTAATCTATTCTACTCCAATGGATTGGATGAAATAACAGCAGTGCTTGCACAAGATGGATATGTGGCTTACTAACAGTAAAATAATGCTAACTAAGCATACAATGAAAGAAACTAAGCATTTTAAGCAAAAGGAAAACTAAATCTATTATAAAGAGAAATCAGAGGCAAATTTGAGGGGCCATTTGCTTGAGCACAAGCCAACTATTTATAGCATTTGCATTTACCCAAGGTAAAAGCCAAATAAAACTCTTAAACTATAAACAATGGCAAAACACTATTCCAGGGAACCAGAATCATAAATGCAAGCTTATGGCGGTGAAAGAAAGCTGGTAAAATGTTGAATTTATGTGAGTCATGTTAAAAGAGATTTCTAGAAAATGTGTAAAGGACCACTGCCCTAAGCAGGGCGGTAGTTACAGGACCGCCTCCCTATTCAGGGCGGCGATCATGAGACCGCCGCCCAGGCAGGGCAGCGGTTTCATCACTGAAGAGAAAAATAAAGCATGCGGGGGCTAAGCTGGGCATGCGAGATGTTAACACACACTTGGAGAGATTTTCTAGATCCCGAACACCTTGCGAGGAGACCTGTACCATCATTGGGTAACATGTCACGTTGTTCTGACAATACAATACCTTAAAATTTTGGGTACATACATATTGCCCCCTTGGACAAGCGTTTTAGCCATGAAGAGGCGTAAAACGGTGGGTCTGAGTATGGCAGTCCCAAAATGGGAAGTTAGAAGTTATACCTAATACATCCGTGTGTTGAAATGAAGCCGTCCAAAATTCCTCCTACTTGCAAAACTAAAAGAGAACTCAAGTGCAGATAGACACAATAGTTTGAAAAATAAACGCTAAAATATTAGGGAATGAGAACATACCATTTGTGTGGGGATAGGAACTTACCTCCGTCGGCGCCCCAAACCTGTGAAAAATGTCATTTAAAATGAATCAGGGTGCTATATATATGAAAGTGGGGCCCATTTTCCTATTCATTTGCACGAGTCGATTGATTGATTTTGAGCTCTGGGACCCACGGTAACGGTTTGTTGCATAAGTAGAGTCAAAACATTTGTGACAAGATAGCGATCATGCCTCCACGTGCGAAACATCAACCCGTGAGATCACATGTTAGTTTTCTTCAGTTTATCGTTTTTACCCCCTTAAATTTGAAATGCTAAATAATTCATCATGGGGGGGTAATTTTTGAAAATGTTAGTGTTAAAAGGTCCACCTAGGGGGGGTGCCTATTGGGTAGGGGTTTGTTTTTAGGTAAAATGGTCATTTTTTGCACTTTTTAGGTTTTTTAAATTTAAAACCTGCGTGGGTTTTCGGACCACGACCGCCGCCCTGCCCAGGGCGGTAGTTACATGACCGCCGCCCTATTCAGGGTGGCGGTTACATGACTGCCGCCCTTAAGGCGGTGGTTACAAAACCACCTCTCTGCTCAGGGTGGCGGTTTTGCACAGAATGTAAAAGGATAATCTGTTTGAAATTGTTTTTGCTTTTCTAGCATTTCTACGTGTTTTCATGATTTTTCCAATATTACTCAGATGCTAACTTTCTCTGTTTTGTGTGTTTTTGGGCGTATGTAGGTGAGAGAGGAGTATATCCGGTGGAGTAGAGAGAGGGAGTGTGATTGGCTCCCAGGGGTACTAGATGCCCTCTCACAGGATGAGGAGGACACTCTTCAGTAGGTTGGGATAGTACGCATTTCACGTGTGTCCCACGTTACACCATCTAGTCACATCCTTTGTGACTTGTTCTCATACTGGGATGTAGATCGGAACACCTTCCGATTGCCAGGGGTCCACGGTGAGTGGACTATTACATTGGAGGACTTCTATCACATTCTAGGGGTCCCGATCATCGGGAGACGACTCACCCTAGAGACAGCAGGCTCAAGGGCACAGATTGCACAGTGGGCTACATATATGGGAGATGCACTCATCTCCACGGGGTTGAAGAAGGGGGTTAGAGTTTGATCCATTCCTTCTTTCCCCATCCCCTTACTTCTCCAGGCCATCATGGGGATCCTTGCCTCGAGACTGATCGGGGACAAGGGAGGAGATACATTATTATACTGCTGGTCCCCTATTATTGCACAGATAGAGGGGCACATTCGGATATATGCCTAGGGAGCAGAAATTCTTGGGACCACTTACCATGACTTATACAGGGTGGTCCATTTACAGGGGCAGTCCTTGAGCCACCCGACCCTAGTCATGAGTTGGGTCTATGAGCACTTCATCCCCTACGGCAGAGGTGTAGAGGTGACAGACCCCGGAGCTGTGAGGGCAGCTAGATGGACAGACATGTCGGTGCTTAGAGCACCTCATCAGCCATTTTATTCCCTGACTACTGCCGACATGGAGGCCACACCATATCAGACTATGACAGGCATATCGGGTGAGGAGGCTCTTACCTTGATCTCCTGCACTACCACAGGGCAGCTTATTGATAGGGTGGGGCGAGTGGAGATGAACCCCTTTGGCTGAGTTCCTCAACAATTTGGCTTACCATACATGGGTATGCTTCCCCAGTGGTGCAAGTATACAGATCAATCCGAGAGGCCAGAGGGGGGCCTAGAGGCCGGGGTTGGACAGTGGTTACTCCTGGCATTCCTATTGTAGCCAGGAGGATAGTACGTGCCAGAGGGAGAGCTGGTGCACCTCAGGCACCTTTGCTTTAGATTACTGCGGGTCCTACCCATAGCAGTGATGACCCCATTGAGGTAGACTCTGATTCTGAGGAGTTTACAGGGGGAGATAGAGGAGGAGACCGAGAACAGTGATCCTGAGTGGCACGACACCCAAGATATCATACAGGTAGAGAGGGCCGAGCAGAGTGCAGAGATGGTGACTCTGGTTTCAGAGGAGCTGCTCTCCCAGGACCATGGGGAGGATGAATTTGTTGCGGGGTGTTATGTTGCTCCAGCCACAGGAGCAACCCCTCAGTCAGCAGCGACATCTATGGTAGGTGCTGATCCTATAGATCCATCCTGGAGGCCTGGTGATCCGAGTAAGTTACCCTCTCTCCCTTTTAATGTTCGTTTCTTTGTTAGGATCTCCTTAGTTGCTATCTTTTATCTTTTAATTTCTTGTTTGGATTATAATTTTTTCTCTCCTTTGTTTGCAGAGACCCGCCGATGAGTGGTGAGATTTGATTCACGGGGTATGCACTGATACCCTGATGATCCCCACGGAGAGGACCCATGCAGAGCTATTTGTGGACATTGGGGAGCCTTCAGCAGCCGGTAGACATATTGATGTCTTCTCCCCAGTCTGGCATGTGGCTAGGATGGTATTGACTCTCCACACAGAGTTAACGGGGTATAGGACGGTCGAGCGCCTGATGAGGAGCCATTCTCGTGGTGAGACTCCTGCTGCCCCTCAGGATCCAGAGCCCTCTGTGCAGTCAGAGCGCCGGTGTAGCCGGAGTCCTAGGCATGGGCGTGCGCCTTTAGAGGGGTCACATAGGGATTGAGAAGCCACTTGGCTCTCGTAATTTTTTTATATGATACATTCTTTTGTATATCCTGGGCTCTTTTAGTGTTTTGACCATGCTTAGTGCATGATGGCATTGTACATAAACATTGATAATTTATATATATATGTATATTTGTTTTGGATCAAACTCTTGGCATTCATGGCTCACTTTCTATTTCCAATTTCCTTATGTATACTATGATGTATGTTTATATGTTTTTAGAATATATGCAATGGTGAACAAATGATGCAAGTGTTTTACTTTCCTTTTTTATATTTCATGATGCTGATATATGATGATGTAGATATAATGTGATTTTGAATCTTAGTTTCTGTAAGCAATTTGGATACTTTATATTTGTTTTGGCAAAGTGATGAAAATAAACCGGTATGATGAACAGATAAACCTGCCCCTACCCCCAACTCCACGCAACTAGTAAGATGCGAGGGCTTATCACCAAGAGTTGGGAAGGGCGCAAGTTATGAGATGTAGTGAAATGATAGTGATGGAAGACAGAAAAAGCTTTGGTGGAACCAAATTAGGATACCATAAGTCCACTCCACGTGAGTGACTTCATAGTTTTGGATGCAACTTTCTTTGCGGTTTATCCAGACTTAGATCCTTAGATGGCCACATGGTAGACAAAGTCTGGGTTTTTAGGATTTTAACTCTCTTGGGATCTTAAACATCTGATTCATTTGTTTTTGACTCAAAGCTTCATGGTTTGAATTTTTTATGTATGACCTTTTGCATTTATTTGTCAAGAGGACCACCTACACTTTGCCCCATGCTACTAGTAAGAAGTGTGGGTTTATCACCGTGGGAAAAGCATAGGTGAGTAAGGGCATTTCCATCCTTTCCCAACCCTATGTCACTAGTAAGAGATGCAAGCTCATCACCAAAGGTTGGTGGGGCAAGGAAATGTGTAAAATTAAATTTTTTTGTTTGATCAATGTTTGACTTGTTTATTTGAGTAAAATGTCAGTATGTATTTATTTCCAAAGAGATATACATATGGGATAGATGTGACACCATGAAGCTTCTAGAATAGACCATAGTCAAGACACCTACCCTAAGGAAAAACCAAAAGTGAGAATAAACCTTGCAGATCTTGGTATGGTTACTGTTAGGACTTTTTCATGTCTAGCTTTATATGATAAAATGATTCCGAGATAATTGATGATATCATGAAAATGGAGAAGTATGATTAAAGAGTGTATGCCAACAACATCATGAGTTTGTAATGAATTGCTTTGAGAATAGATTCCTTGATCACAATTTGTGTATGAAACAAGCAGACAATATGATCCTAATCTATATGAAGATGCAATGTAGATATATACATAAGTAGTGCTAGCTACTCACGCGTAGAACCGCTTGAGGTGTAGGGAATTGATTGTTTCACCAAATTCCTCACCTTCTAGCGTAGATAAGAGGTATGCACCATTTCCATAGTCCTTCATGACTCGGTATGGGCCCAACAATTTAGGCCGAAATTTCCTTCCTTCGTCGGTCTTCTTGTCGATCCGGCTATCTAGCCTTAGAACTAGATCACCTTCATATATGTCATGTTCATAGACTTTCTTGTTATATTACCGGCACATCCGGTCAGCATAGACTCTATGCCATTGCTCAACATCCAACCTAGCTTCATCTAGGCTTTCTAGTTGGGAAATATGTGCTTCTCTGTAAGCGTCTTCATCCAGAATCCCTTGTAATGAAATGCGGAGACTGGGTATTTTAACCTCAAGCGGGAGAACTGCCTCTGCCCCGAATACTAGTGAGAAAGGAGTTGCTCCCATTGGTGTTCTTATTGAGGTTCGGTGGGCCCATAAGGCCGGATATAACTTTAATTTCCAATCTCGTTTGTTTTCTTTCACCGTTTTAAGGAGAATGGCTTTTAGTGTTTTATTCGTCGCTTCGGCCTGTCCGTTGGCTTGAGGGTAATACAAGGAAGCCATATGATGGCTTATCTTAAATTTATTGCATAGCTCGTGAACCTATTCATTCTTAAAATAAGTTCCATTATCGGAGATAATGATTTACAGGATACCGTACCTGCAAATGATTTGGTTCAAAATGAACTTGGCGATTACAGAACTAGGTACAGTAGTAAGAGGCATAGCCTCTACCCATTTGGTAAAATATTTGGTGGCCATGATTATAAAATTATGGTCATCTGTGGATGAGGGAGAGAATTTCCCTATTAAATCTAGGCCCCATGTAGAAAAAGGCCATGGAGTAGCGATTAGTTGCAGAGCTTGTGCCGACATGTGGATCTCATGGGAGAACTCTTGGCACTTATGACACCTACGTACAAACTCTACTCCATCGTGTTCTAGAGTAGGCCAGAAATATCCCATTCAATGTATTTTACGAGTGGTGGCATGGCCACTGAAGTGGCCTCCACACATTCTGCTATGAGATTCATGGAGAATCTTTTTGGATTCTTCTGTGTCGACACATCTTAGAAGCATTCCATCGAATGCTTTCTGATAGATAACTTGCTCTATAATTATGTATTTTGCTATGATAATGCGGAGCCACCTTCTGTGTTGCGGTGTAGCCCCTTTTGGATACGTATGGTCCATGATATAATTAATGATATCAGTGTACCAGGGACACTTGGAGATAGAGGGTCAGGTTTCAATGTAGTATACGCACTCATCTGGAAAATCTAGATCTACTAGATTAACTCCATCTAATGGGTTATCAGCTAACCAATCTACAATGATTTGTCCCTTAACTGATTTCTGGTTTACAAATGTTAATTCAAATTCTCCCATTAAGGTTATAAAATGTCCAGCCTTCTTAGATAAGGACCCTTGTGTGAGAAAATTCTGTAAATGGTCCGTTTTTACCATGACCCTTGTTTCTTGATTCAGCATATAGTGTCTTAAGCATTTGGTTACAAAGACTATGGCGAGGCATTATCATTCTGCTTGTGTATAAAGTGTTTCATAGTCGGGCAACATTCGGCTAATGAAATAAATCACACGTTCTCTCTTGCCATTGTCTTCTTGAGCCAGCATATAGGCTAGCGAGACACTGGTAGCTCGTGAATATAAAATTAACAGGCGGTCTAGTTTAGGTGGCATTAGTGTAGGTGGTGACAACAAGAAACTCTTAACTGTGTTGAAAGCTTCATTGCAATCTTTAGTCCAATCAATGCTATATTCTTTCTTGAGTAAATTTTTGATTGGATGAATGGCGAAACTTAAGTCCGGGATGAATCTTTGGATTGCACCCAGCTTTTCGAGAAATGACTTGATTCTAGATTCAGCCGAACGTGGGGCCATTTTGAGGACAACCCGAATTTTGGTTGAGTCAGCATCTATCCCTCGTGACGATATGATGTAACCTAGGAGCCTCCCTCCTATTACACCAAAGAAGCATTTTTCTGGATTTAGCGTGACTCTGTATTCTATCAGACGTGAGAGAATGACACAGAGTACTTATGGATGGTCACAACGCTTCTTGGCCTTAGCCAACAAGTCATCTACGTAGGATTCCATGATTTTATGAATTAGATTGTGGAATATATATGTCATAGCTCGTTGATATGTAGCACCAGCATTCTTGAGACCGAATGACATAACAGTGTAGCAATAGGTTCCCCAAGGAGTTATAAATGTGGTTTTAGCTTGATCTTGTTTAGATATTTTGATTTGATTGTATCCCGAGAATCCATCCATGAGAGACAAAAGTTCAAACCCAGCTGTTGCATCAACAATGACATCAATGGATGGCAACGGGAAGTCGTCTTTAGGACACGCTTTGTTGATGTCTTGGAAATCTATGTAGATGCATATCTTCCCATTCTTCTTGAGAACGGGAATGATATTAGATACCCATTGGAAGTAATTGACTGGCTTGATGAATCCTACTTGGAGGAGTTTTATTACCTCCTCTTTTACCATGAGAGCTACCTTTGGTTTCATGGGTCTAGATTTTTGTTTAACCGGCTTTGCATCAGATTTAGTGACAAGGTTGTGCACCACAATGTGGGGTGCAACTCCTGTCATTTCCTTATAATTAAATGCAAATGCCTTCTGACGTTCTTTGAGGATCCGATTGTGTATTTCTACTTCCTCTGGGGTTAACGAGGATCCTAGTTTCAATATCCTTGGTTCATCTTCCGTTCCGATGTTAATATCAATTGTTTCTTCGATCAAAGAGGTGTTACCCTCTTCAAACTCAGGTGGCGCTAGAGGTAAATCCAAATCAACCCCATTTTCTACTGTGCATATGCTAGGTTCCATTTGTGAGGGAAGATCCATCATGGGATTTGCGAAGTAGGAAGATGAATGTGGGATTAAGGACAAATCTATCATATGATAGGAGAGATGTAGTGCCACATAGGAATTTAAGTAATTCAGAGTGGCCATATCACTATCAACATGGTCTAGGATAGTAGATTCATTTCTGTTTAAAAGGGAATTTGTCATTGTTTTTATCAATGGTTCATCATGAAGGGATACCATGAAACGGGTATCCTCTAACTCATTACTTGGAGTAAAATGTGACGCTGAAGTTGCTATTGAATTGGCGAGAAGATTTTTCTCTCGCGGGATTGCTTCAATTGATATGAAGTCAAACTCCTTGCTTAAATCTAATACAGCTTGTTCGTAAAGTTGTAAGTGCTCAGCTTTGGTTTCATATATCTCAGAGACTTGATTTGCTACTAATTACAAGTCTCCTAAGACTCCGATGTTATCAACACTGATTCTCTTAGCTAAGATGAGGCCAAGGAGGAGGGCTTCATACTCAGCGCTATTGTTTGTGCATTCAAAATTTAGTTTAAAGGCAAAAGGTAGGACTTTTCCTTCACGGGAAGTAAAGATTACACTTGCCCCCACTCCGTAATGGCATCTAGCTCCATCAAAATGGATTATCCAATATTTGACTGGGAATATGGATGCTGGGATATCTGTTGTGTTTGCATATTATACTTCCACCACACAGAGATCCTCTGCTGGAAGAGAGCCAATGCCTAGGGAATACCCTATGCCTACTGAATCGAATGGTAAGAATATTGGTAGATCATTTTCTAGCAATTCAACGATTTTTGTAGTAGTTCCTAATGATACTACTTCTACAGTGTTAGCCTCATCTTTGGGGGTTGGGGTTGCTTTGGCTAGGCTCATAGTTTCAAGATCTGTCGTAGGTACCAACTTTTCTTTTGTTTTTGTGACGGTAGGTTTATTAAGTTGGTTTGTTGGGAGTTCAAACTCTGAGTACATGCCTGGTATTTTCTTTAAGTCAGCTGGGTGTACATCAAATGGTTTTGGATCACCTTTTGGCCACAAATATGTTTCCTAAATGTAAAAACCTTACTTCTTGAAATAGTGTAGAAGGGACTGCCTTCATGTGGTGTATCCATGGTCGGCCGAGGATCATATTATAGTTAGTTTCCCTATCTATAATATAAAACTCAATCAAGATGGTTTTGGGTCCTAAGGTGACCAGTAATATTATAGTTCCAACTGAGGTGGCTTTAAGGTTATCATATCCCCTTAGTGTATTTCGAGTTGTGGAACAATTGGTTTCTCCATACCCTAACTTTTGAAGGAAAGAGAAGGGGACTATGTTAATCACTGCCGGGCCATCGTCTATCATTGCATGCTTTACATAGTTGTTATAAACCCATACTTGCAAATGTAAGGCTGGATCACCTCGGTCCTCGGTGTGTGATCTCAGCATCTGTCGGCATTTTTTTTATCTCGAATATGAATTCGACATCCCTATCTGCCTGCCCTGGAGGATGAACATCAAATTCCACATGATTTACCTATGTTTCAGGAGGTGGAGTGATGTTAATTAAATGACCTAAACCTAATGCTTCTAAAAGAGCATCCCTGTGAGCAGGAGAGTTCTTTAGTAAGTCTAAGAATGAAATGTGTGAGAAGGTTTTTGTTAGGTCGTTAATCAAATCATAGGCACCCACAGGTTTTACTATGACTTGTTGGATGTCATCTGCCTCTGGCAGGTGGCTTGGACTTGGCTGAGAGAAATACTCTCGCATCCTTGTTATAGCTTTGATGGGTAGTTCAGCATCTAACTCCACTAAACCGACTACCTTAGGTCATGGCTGACTTCCTAGTTGTGGCACAACTAATGGATTTAGCGAGGTCGAGGCTTCATGATCATTGTTTCCTGTCATTACACCCTTGTTCGTCCCAGTTAGATTTAGCCTGTTGTTATCATGATTTGGGAGTGGATCATTAAAGATCTTTAGGGGTGCGTTTTGAGGGGAAACTACCCCTGAAAAGGTATTTGATGTTGGTGACGTAGGATCTGCCAAGAACATATCCATGAAAAGTTGTCTTTGTTCATCTGGCAAGCGTTGTATGAATTTATTGTAGTCATGGCACGTTCTAGTGTCATGGCCCTGAATTTTGTGGAAACCAAAATACGAATTAGGATTGTAATTTCTAGTTTGTTGGTTTGATGTGTATTGTGGCCCAATATTTTGATCAAACCGTTGTCTATTAAAATTTTGTGTTTGTTGTCTTTGGTTTTAATTCTGGTTTTGGTACCTAGTTGAATTTTGGCTTTGACCTTGTATGGGATTTCGCCATTTTTGTTGTTGTTGCGGATGGTTAAAATCCACTGTATTGATTGTCGGGGTAAATTTGTTTTTTCGTTGGTTGTTTATTTGTGGAGTATTGACAACATTTACCTTCTTAGGCTGATCGATTACTCCGTCTATTGTTACACCCCGATTTTTATTAAGGATTTTAGGTCCTTGATTGACGTTCGTGGTAGAAGGATAAGTTGTAGTGTTCCGGTTGGAGGCAAATAACCTCCCATTTGCTCCATATGTTTTGTGACCACTATCAATTTCCGCTTGATCTATTTGAAGAGCACTCTCAAGTACTTCATCGTAATTTCTTAATGGGAACTTCTGGACTTCTTCCTTCACTTCTCTGCTAAGAGAATGAAGGAATAAATCACATAGTTCCATTTGATCCATGTTTGGAGCACTTTCCGAAGAATAAAGAACTGTACGCCACCTTTGGATGAAATGGGCAACAGACTCGTTGTGTTCTTGTTTGATGTGTAAGAACTCCCTAATTCCTGTTCTTAATAATTTGTTCATGTCGAAGGCCTTGATGAACTCTGACACGAGTTGTTTAAATTAATGTATGGAAGCCTTAGGTATTCTATAATACCAATTGAGAGCGATGCCTTCAAAGGCTTTTGGGAATATTTTAGCAAAAACCCCATCCCATGGGAGTAGTTCTCGGATGGCCGTAGCGTAAGCTTTGATATGTGTATTTGGATCTCCCTCACCTTTGTATTTGGGAAAATCAGGAAGAGGTCTTGGAAGCATGATGCTTCATATGGTGAAATTCAAGGGCTCTTTTAAATATTCTGAGTACATCCCTATCGCATATGTTTTGACCATTGATGGTTCCTGTTGAGGGAGCGGTGGTAGAATGGGTTGTTGACATGGCGTAGCGTATGCGTTGGCAGGGGCATAAGGAAACACCTGTGTTTGACCAAACATGCCAGGAGAGGAGAACATATCCCCTTGTGGTGATTTGGAGTACATGTTTAAGTATGACAGGGTACTGTCCATGAATGGATTGTTTTGTACTAGACCGGGAGGAACAGTGCTAGAGATGGTAGGTCTAGTTGGTGTTTGTTGCGAATACTGAGGAGTCATGCCTAACGTGCCTAATCCTATGAGGAGATCTACTTGGCTAGGATGGTGTGGAGGATTGGAACTTCTTGTTTGCATGAATTACGAATTTTGACTTGCTTGGGCAAGTTCTAATCCTCTAACCTTTTCTACTAACATTGAAATGATTTCATTTGGTGAAGTCACGGTGTTTTGCCGTAGTGGCATTTGTTGTATACCATGGTTTTGTATAGGCACGTGATACCTTGATATGAACTGATCACTATCTTGCCAAGTTTCTCCAAGGGTATTTCCTATATGTAGTGGCATAGAGGTATTTTCTTGAAAAGAGACCTCGGGTTGTTTTTGTAAACCTCCTATAGGTGGATACATACTTCGAGAACATTGGTCATTCCTGGCATAACATACTGAATATTCATTGTCTAAACCTTGGTATGAGTCTGATAGACTACTAATTTGTGGTCTAAGTAGCATCTGAGGAGATGAACCAGATTCTCTGGTGAACGTCATATTGTTCGAGCCTGAAGGCTCTGTTTGTTACGTTTGAGTGAGCTGATCTAACTCCTCAGTTTGAAATGATGAGTTATATTTGATTCTCGAATTTTGTGTTGACAACTGGTTAGTTGAGTAGTTGTCACCCCATACTGAGAGTGAGGGTGATGATTTCCTATTTTGTTGGGCGTAGTATGCCTCAAGACCCAAGAGGGGTCTACCATATGCATCGAATCCTAACATATTCGGGGGGTATATGAATACCTGCAGAATAATGGGAGGGAGTGAAGGTGATGGTAAAAGCCAATGAGGCGGAAAAGATGAAAATTATACTAACTTGGAAGGACACGTAACAATATGACTTTGAACTAGAAAGTAAGAAAGTTCACGTCGGGTTCACCAATTTTGTTGGTGAAGCTGATGTGAAGGCCGATGAGACGGAGAAGACAAAAGTGAAACACTTTGATAACGCAAATAAGATTCTAGATTAAGAAAGTAGGAACGTTTCACATCGGGTTCACCAATTTTGTACGATGAAAAAGTGACATGTGAGCATGGGAATCTACAAGTGACTCTTCCTCACACCCGACTTCCTGAGGTCGTGCCGAGACAGCCGATGGGTATGGAATATATGTGAGATGTAGATAAACTAGTTAGGCAATCTAATGTCTTGAATACGCACTAGCGGAATTCGCGAGTCTAAGGCAAAGAAGGCCCTCCTAACTTGAACTGGCATGATAGATCGGTCAGCAAGGATGAATGCTTGAAGGATCCAATCAATATCGAGCTCTAGTGTGATTCGATAAATAGGTTGTGGAATATGTGGAAAATGACCCGGGATAGTTTCGTGTATTTCTCCGGACAGGGTCATATGGTGGATGGTAAATATAGTCAATTCTATGGACGATTCTCTGGCCTAGTCCAAAATTCCCTAGCTCTGTTAGCTATTGTGTCTAGCAAGGATAATTTTTCGATGATGATAGGTGGAAGTGGGGTAGACCAGAATACTAGTGTGCGTAGGCCAGTGTCTATGTCTAATTCTCTTATGGATTCGTTGGGCTGCGGGATTTTTGGGTAACAACCGTAGATTCTTAGTTGTTTTGGACCTGTTACGGTCATGCATTAAATCAAGTCCTAATCCCTAGTATCCAGTAATCGTATGCTTTCTCATCTTCTATATTTAGGATCAATAACTGTGTGATTTTCTCAGAATATCTTACAGGTGTTCGTGCAACCTAGATTCTTAGGCTGGTATCTATATCTAGAAGAGTGTCTCCTGCATCTGGCTGTGGGACCAAAGGATCACAACCAAAGGTTTTTTCTCTTTCAAACCCTTCTATAGTCATATGAATGTTGCCTAGGGTAATCTGTAGTTCGGTTGATTTGACCAAAACGTGTGTGCTTGGTCATCTTCTATGTTTAGTCCGCTCAACTGGGAATTGATTTGTTACAAGCTTACCATTGTTCAGAAGACTTGGATCCTAAGATTTTGATCTATATCAGTTATCATTGTGATGAGATTGGGATGAGGCATGATTGGCTTGAATACGTATTCCCTGGGCTCTCTAGGTCCCGTGATTGTCATACAAAAGAAACAATGTAAGACGAACTACAGTAAAATGAATTTTAACTATGTGAAGTTTATCTATAGCATATATGATTTCTCTATTTTTTGTGTTTTCTGATGAGCTTTATGAATTTAAGAAAGAAGCTATTTAAAATATCTAGAATTGACAGCTAAAATAACAATTAAAAACAAACAAAATAACCGAGTGTAGCTATCTGTCTGTGTAATTTTTAGATCTATTCTAAAGAATAAAATAGCTCATCTAATCTATTTGCGAGACTCTTGATCCTACCTCAGAAGTGAAGAGTGAATCATAGTTTCTCAGAAACTATCAATCCCCACAGCTTCCCTGGCAATATTGAGAGTATAATTAACTGAAATAAAGTAATTAACTACTCTATTTGATATGATTCTAACTAGAAATTTGAAAGCTAGAACCTAGATTCTGCAGAACAGTGGCGAATCCGATGGTGTGTGTGATCTTGTCCCCTCAGTGTGATCTCCTCATTCCTTCATGTTCACGTGGATCCAGAAAAGCGTGTAATGCTAGCATCAACAGAAGTAGATATTGGGACAAAGGTAGCTCAAGACATAGACTGAATACAATGCGAGTAGGAGAGGGATAGCGCAAGAGTACAAAGCTTGGCTTATTCAATTCCTAGCGGGATCTATTGCGAGTCATGCAACATAAAGCGTCTAGAACCTGAAACTATCCTATTTGAAGAACAAAACCTGCAACTTTAATGGCTTCCTAAGCTATTCTACTCCAATGGATTGGATGAAATAACAACAGTTCTTGCACAAGATGGATATGTGGCTTACTAAAAGTAAAACAATGCTAACTAAGCATGCAATGAAAGAAACTAAGCATTCTAAGCAAAAGGAAAACTAAATCTATTGCAAAGAGAAATCAGAGGAAAATTTGAGGGGCCATTTTCTTGAGCACAAGCCAACTATTTATAGCATTTGCATTTACCCAAGGTAAAAGCCAAATAGAACTCTTAAACTATAAACAATGGCAAAACACTATTCCAGGGAACTAGAATCATAAATGCAAGCTTATGGCGGTGAAAGAAAGCTGGTAAAACATTGAATTTACGTGAGTCATGTTAAAAGAGCTTTCTAAAAAATGCGTAAAGGACCGCCGCCCTGAGCGGGGTGGCGGTTACAAGACCACCTCCTTGTTTAGGGTGGCGGTCACGAGACCGCCACCCAGGCAGGGCGGCGGTTTTGTCACTGAAGAGAAAAATGCCAAGAAAAGAGGGGAAAAGGGAAAAATAAAGCACGTGGGGGCTAAGTGGGGCATGCGGGATGTTAACACACACTTGGAGAGCTTTTTTGGATCCCAAACACCTTGCGAGGAGACCTGTATCATCATTGGGGCACATGTCACGCTGTTCTGACAGTACAGTACCTTACAATTTTGGGTACGTACAGTTACTTCTTGTTACTACAAGAAATGACACATGTACCAAACTTGAACATATATCTAATCATAGATTTTCTATCTATTACATCATTAACATGGTCATAATCACAATATCCATATAAACAAGCATTATCAAAAGAAGTTTAAAGTAAACCATTATTAATTATTCCTTTAATATATGTTAATATTATATTTTATAACTTCCAATGATCCTTATAAGGTTCCTATAGGAATCTAGATCCAATACCTACTACATATGCAATATAAGGTCTAGTTATTATTAGATAGATTAAAATGCCTACAAGATTCCTATAAAGAGTACATAGCTTAGCTTTTTTTGCATACATGTTTAAGATCAAGTTTACCACCAACTTAAATATAAAAAACAAGTAGTTTGTAATCCACCATATTAAATATTTTAAGTAAATTAATAGCTTATTGTGACTGAGATACAATAATAGAATTTTAATCTTAAAAAACATCCATGATTAAAAAATGATGTAATTATCCAAAATCAGACATCTCAAAGTATTATTTCAATTCAGCTTTAATTTTTACAAATTAAACTATTTGAATGGCTAGTAATATGAAAATCGTCAATAGACAATATAATGAGAATAATATTATTATTTTCATCTTTAAAAAGGAAATCATTATTAGATGAAAAGTTAATGAAACCAATATCTTTGAAAAAAAAGTTTATATTTACATACCAAGATCTAAGAGTTTGTTTTTGTTGAGTTATGAAGCTCAACTACTTCAAATTAGCATAGAATGTAAAACTTGTTGGAAAACATAGTAATCGTCATCGGTTAAGAGGGACCCACAACAGTCACCTAGGACCAACATCGGTCAGGCAAAGAGGAACTGACATCAGTTAGGGCTAACTGACATCGTTTACCGGTGCAAGAATTTTTTAATTAACTCTCGGGAATTAGATCTATTTTTAGAATTAAAGTATATCTATTGATTGTAATTGCATGGATAAGTGCCCTAAGTCTATAAATGACTATATAAGCATTAAATCTAGGATTTAGAAGTAAGTATTAACAAGATTTAAGAATAACTTACAAAGGTTGCTGAGAGAGAAAATTCTTCGAGGAGAAGCAAAATCTTGAGAGAAATAAAGTATTTTACATCTGATAGGTGTGGAAGATTGTAAATCTTCATTGTATATCTTATCAAAGATTTGGATAATAGATTGGATTGTTTCTTGGTGGATGTAGCCCACACTGGGTGAATCATGTTAATTTTGGTGTTGATTTATATCTCTTGTTTTATATATTTCTTCTGGTAAAATATCTATTTTTATTTGCATGTATACTTAGATCTAATATATTATCTATATAACCGGTATGCTAACCCCAACAAATGGTACCATATCTTTGTTTGAGGGTTTTATGTGTTGATAGATTTACTCACATGGGGTTTTCTAATTGAGTGGGAGCTACAAAAATGATAGAATAAAACAAATATAAGGTACAGAAGTTTGACGTCCAAAACTATCAATTATGGAAGATGTAGATTGAGGATTATTTGTATCAAAGAGATTTGTATTTACTGTTGGATGAGAATTCTAGACCTACAAAGATGACTGATGAAGAATGGAATATTCTTAATAGAAAGGCTTTGGGATCTATAATATTGAGCCTAGCAACATTCGCGACTTCAAATATTATAGAAGTGAATTGTATGGTAGGATTAATGAAATCACTTGCTAATTTATATGAAAAACCTAGTGCTTCAAATAAAGTTTATTTGATGAAGAAAATTTTTAGTTCTAAGATCCATGAAGGTGGATCTACATCTAGTCATTTGAATGATTTTAGATCTATTTTAAATTAGTTAAAATTGGTTGATATACCATTTGATAATGAATTGAAAGCACTTTAATTATTATGTTCTTTGCCTAATAGTTGGGATAACTTGGTAATGGATATTAGTAATACAACATCTGCTAATAATATTTTGAATTTTGATGATGTGGTTAGTATAATATTGAATGAATAAATTTATAGGAAGAGTATAGAGGAATCATCATCCAGGAATTCTTTGAATGTAGAAAGTAGGGGCATGCAAAAGGAGAGATCCAAGAATAAGAGTAATGGGAAATCAAAGTCAAGGGATAGCAGATCTAAATCCATAAGTAAGAGAATTACTTGTTGGAAATGTGGAAAGAAAGGACATGTAAAGAAAGATTTTTGGTCAAAGTACAAAGAGAACCAACAACTAGAAAAAGGTAAAGAAGCAAATCTTACTACATCAGAGGTAATTCAATATGCTCTTATTCTTTCTTTAGATAATAGAATTGAATCATGGGTTTTAGATTTAGGAGCTTCTTTCCATGTAACCCCTAATAAGAGTTATTTCAGAAATTGTGTTAGGTAAATTTTGGACATGTTTATTTGGGTGATGATGAACCTTGCAGTATTACAGGTAAAGGAGAAGTTCATCTAAAATTACAGAATGAAAATACATGGGTATTGAAATATTTGAGGCATGTGTTAAGCCTCAAGAGGGATCTTATTTCTGCAAGGCAGCTAGGTGAAGCTGGTTGCATGGTTACATTCACAGTAGACTCTTAGAAATTCACCAAGGGTTATTTTGTTGTGGTAAGAGGTAAGAAGTTAGGAATGTTATTTTTATCTACCTGTTTTATTGAGTCATTTTCTATGTTATCTACTTCATATACGAATGCATGCATGTGGCATAATTGGTTGGTCCATATGAGTTGAAAAGGAATGCAGATATTAAAGGAAATGGGTAATTTATCAAATTTGAAATATTTAGATCTTGATTTTTATGACCATTGTGTTTTTGGAAAGTAAAAGAGTGCGAGATTTCTCAAAGTTGGGGCAATAAAGAAGGATCAGAAATTGGAGCTTGTACACTCAGATGTGTGGGGACCAACTCAGGTAGCTTCTCATGGAGGATCCTAGTATTATGTTATTTTCATTTATGATGTTACAAGAAAGGTATGGGTTTATTATATTAAACGTAAATCTGATGTTTTTAAGACTTTTAAAAGATGGAAAGCCTTTGTTAAGATTGAATCAAATTCTAAGTTAAAGTTCCTTAGATCTGACAAAGGTGGTGAATATTGTAGCAAGGATTTTAATCATTATTGTTCAATGAATGAGATACGTAGAGAAAGAACAGTTCCAAGAACACCACCTGAGAATGGTGTTGTAGAAAGAATGAACAATACAATCATGGAACATGCTAGAAGTATGAGGATACATTCTGGATTGCCTTTGGAGTTTTGGGTAGAAGTAGTTGATACAACACTTTATTTGAATAACCATGGGCCTTCAAGTTCACTAGATGGAGGAGTACTAGAGGAAGCTTGGAATGGAAAAGAGGTAGATCTTTCTTTTCTTAAAGTTTTTGGTTCTGAAGATTTTGTGCATGTTGGTAGGGAAAATAGGAAAAAGTTGGATGCAAAATCCAAGAGATGCACTTTCATTGGTTATGGATTTGGTGATTTTGGTTTCCGTTTTTGGGATTTAGAGAATTCTAAAATTAGTAGGAGTCATGATATTGAGTGGAATGAAAAGAGAATATACATGAATCAAATTTTGGTACCCAAGCATTAATTAGTTGAGAAGTTTGTGAATGAAAAAGAACTCTCATATTTAAAAGTATTACCTACAAGGTTACATAGTAATCAGTGTTGGTTTACCCCTGACCGAAATTGGTCAAAAGAACATGTATCAGTTAGAGGTGACCAGCGTTTGTCACTATCAGATTTGGATATAAATGTCTAGGAGGTCCAAATTGAACCTCCGATACCCAAAACTCCTGTGAGAAGGTCACAAAGGGTAAGTAAACCTCCAGAAAGATTTACACCTTCTCTATTTTATTTATTATTGACTGATAATGGTGAACCAGAGAGCTTTGAAGAAGCAATGCAGGATAATACCCACGTCCAGTGGGAGCATGGCATGGATGAGGAGATGGACTCCTTAGAACAAAACCAAACTTTGAATTTGGTTAAGTTAAGAGCAGGTAAGAGGACATTGCAGAACAAGTGGGTTTACAGGATCAAGGAAGAAGAGGGTGGATAGAAAAGGTACAAGTCAAGGCTTGTAGTAAAAGGATTTGTATAAAAATAAGGTATTGACTTTGGTGAAATATTTTCCCCTGTTGTTAAGATGACTTCTATTCATATTTTATTGATTTTAGTTGTTGTAGAGGATTTGAATTTATAACAACTATATGTGAAGATGGCTTTCCTTCATGGTGATTTGAATGAATATATTTATATGTAGCAACCACTTGGGTATGAAGTCAAGAGTAAGTAGAAATTAGTGTGCAGGTTGAAAAAGAGAGTATATGGGCTCATGCAAGCTTCGAGGAAATGATACATGATGTTTGATAGTTTTATGCATGAGCATGGTTACTTGAGATGTGAAGCTGACCATTGTGTTTATTTGAAGAAGTTTAAAAATGGGAGCTATATTATTTTGTTACTGTATGTGAATGGTATGCTTATTGCAGGATCTAGTATGCAGGACATTGGTGAGCTTAAGGGAAAGCTAGCTCACACATTTTCTACGAAGGATTTAGGAGCTCAAAAAATAATCATCGGAATGAAAATACAAAGAGACAAGAAAAACAATAAATTCTATTTGTCTCAGGAGGATTATATCTACAAGGTGTTAGAAAGGTTCTAGATGTAGAATACAAAACATGTTTGTACACCTATGGTTGGACACTTAAACTTGAGTAAAGATCAATTTCCATCATCACATGAGGAGGTCAAATACATGACATGAGTGTCATATGCTTCAATAGTTAGCAGTCTCATGTATGTTATGGTTTGTACCAAACCAGAAATTACACAAGCACTGCGAGATTTGAGTAGATATATGACCAATCCAGGTAAAGAGCATTAGAAAGCACTCCAATGGATACTTAGGTATTTGAAAGAGACATATAGCATGCAATTATACTATGGAGGTTTGAATATTTCATTATGTGGCTATGTTGATTCAGATATGGCTGGATATTTGGATGGTAAGAGGAGCACTACTAGATACATTTTCACAATAGGTGGGATGTCAGTTAGTTGGATTTAAATATTACACAAGGTTGTGGCTTTGTCTACTACAAAGGCATAATATGTTGCAGCTACAAAGGCTAGCAAGGAGATGATATGGATGACTAGGTTGATGGAAGAGTTGGAAAATGAGAAAGATGATTGTAAATTGTTCAGTGACAGTCAGAGTGCAATTCATTTGGAAAATAACTCAACATTTTATTTGAGAACAAAACACATTCAGTTGAGTTATCACTTCATACAATAGGTATTGGAGGGTGGACAATTGAATCTGGAAAATATTCATATGAATGAGAACCTTGCAGATATGCTAACGAAGCCATTAACAAAGGATAAGTTGGAGGTACACTCCACTTATGTTGGTCTTCAAGTTTGAGACTTGAAGAGGAAGAAACAAAGCTAAGGAAGGATCCAAGAATGATTTTGTACAAGTATGGTGTAGTAATTAATCTCCATGAACATGCATCAGGATGTCCAAATTCCAAGAAAAATGACTGATTCAGAGCAAAATCAGGTTTCTAGGGTCCCTTCAGGAATCTTTCTAAACTCCCCAGGCCGAAGAAGGAAGGAGCAAGCTTTGAGAAAGTGCGAAAAGTTGCAGAAAGGCAAATAGGATTGATCCAGGAAAAAGTGAAAAAATTGGCTAAGTCCTTCTAGAGGGAGCACGTTTGGGACAGAAGGGCCCGGGCGGTTCGTGCGAAATCAGCACAAGGAGCCCAAAAGCAATTGGGACAAGCGGGCCAGAAATACGAAATGCCGAACTGGCCGAAAAGAGACAAGGAGCCCAAAAGCAATTGGGACAAGCGGGCCAGAAATACCCGAACCGGCCGAACCGGCCGAAAAGAGACAAGTCAGCCCAAAAGCAATTGGGACAAGCGGGCCAGAAATACCCGAACCGGCCGAACCGGCCGAAATTGTCCCAAAAGGTCCAAAATCAAAATAGGACGTCCGGGACAAAAAGACCCGAAATACGCGAAGAAGCCGAAGGAGCCGAAAGCCAATCAAAAGGTGCCACGTGTCTTTGGCCAAATGAGGGACAAGGAAGCCCATTTCGGGCGGATCGGAGGTTTTTGTCCCAAGCAGCACTGGGACATCCGGGACGAATGGACGCGAAGTACGCGGAAGACCCGGCAGGCCCGAGAACCATTGAGAAATTGCCACGTGTCATCAAGGAAAAGCCGAAGGGTCAAAGGGCAAGATTTGAAGCGCTGGCCCGAGCCAATAGAAATTGGACACGTGTCCAATGGAGCATAGAAGTGCGGAGCTCGGGGAGGAGTTGGAAGGTTTGGCCAAATCTAAGCCAAAAGGGGTAAAAGTGAAGGAAGACCCGGCAGGTTCGTGAACCAACCAATGCATGCCACGTATCCCTAGTGGCGGGGCATAAAAAAAAAATGTGGAAAATATTCCAAGAGCACCAAAAGTCAAAATTCAAGAGACAGCCCGCCGAAAAGCAGAGGAGAGAGAATTATTCAGCGAATCAGAGCATGCCACGTGGCATCCAAGTGGCAGTGCGCGGGAAAATATTTCAAAATCCGTTTTCGCCTGTTCCGTGTCCTAAATCTTCAGATCGACATATCTTTCGATCCAGAGCTCGGATTTGCACGTTCTTGATATCAATGGAAAGCTGTTGAAATTCTCTACACGTTTCCAGGGTCAATCTTGCATTTTGGTATAGTCCGGAGGGAGAAAATTGAGAAACGCCTCTGGCACGAAATAACAAGCAGAGGTAATACTTCAACAACCACTTTAATGCAGCAGACAGTTCGCCGCTTCTGTTAGGCAAACCGCCGCTTTGCCAGAACCCGCCGCTTCTGCCATGATGGACGAATTAAATGCAACCTAGAGGTGGTTGGGGCAGATTTCGAATTCCTCTCTTTTTTCTCTCCCATTCTTCCTATAAATTGTAAGGAGGGGTTTCTTTCTGTAGTTGGACATTTTCTGCTTTGCACCCTCCCTTCTCTCCTGTTCATAAGAAGATTTGTGGAGTTTTCAAACCTCCCATATAGACTGTAACACCGTTTTTTGCCTTCTGGCTATTGCAATGTATTGAATCGATCCTTGAGCAATATATATGTGTCTGTGGTTGCTTCTAAACCCTCTTACATATTTATTACTGTCATTCTTGATCTTTCATTGCATTTTTGCTATCTGTGCATGGTGTTGTGTTATATCTACATGGTCTGTGTTTAATGTGGCAAAGCATATGTTCTTCATTCCTCGGTGCATCACCTCTATTAGCTTAGATTTATTTTATGCATTTTCTTACCTTGTCTCCTTGGCAGATTAGATTAGATTTTGAGAAAACCCTCTGCATATTTCGTGTGCACCTGAACAGAGGAATAGGAACCAGCCTTTCTCTGGAGATTCCTTTCTCACTCTTCAAGTCCCACACTTGGAGAAAGGATTCAATGTTATGCAATCACACTGGATATTAATATGATCAACCTAGAAAACTGATCAATATCCAGGGGTGCTGTGATTTTGCACTAACAGTTTTGGCACGCCCGGTGGGACAGAGGTCTCATTTTTTATTGCAGCAAGGTTGATGTGCATCTGCTGCAATTTTCTTGCTTAAGAAGAGCTATTATTTGCATATCTGGCGACTCCAAAGGGAAGAATCAACTAAGTTTCAGCAGTCAGGCCTAAAAGCTTATGAGAAGAATCACAAGGTCAAGAGCTGGAGAAGAGGAAGTGCCGTTTGAATACCTGCAACTATCTCCAAGAAGAAGGCAAAGAGGAAGAAGGATTCAAAGGTCTCCATCTCCACCAAACAGAACTCTCTCAACTCCTCCACCTGACAGGCCTTTCTTTCAATATACAAGGGTTTTAAGACCACTCAGAATGGCGCAACCAGTAAACCCCTATGTCAACTTCACAGGCAGCAGCCCACTTGCTCTCAATGCACAAAATCCAATCCCAGTTGCAGCATTGAAGAACATTCCATATTTTACTGGAGAAAACCAGACCACTCCTGGTGATCATGTCAAGGACATTGCTAACATTTGTGCAATCCATGAGATTAATGAGATGCAAGTAGCTGTCAAATTGCTGGCGTCTTCATTCAAGGGAAAAGCATTGCAATGGTTTAGGAGCCTTGAAGCTGCTTCTATCACGAACTGGAATCAGCTGTGTATTGCACTTCATAATCAATTTGGAGAGAAGGGAGACAACTTGTCTCTTTTGGAACAGCTGACAACCATCAAGAGAGCTTCCAATGAGCAGCTAACTGACTTCAACTTCAGATTTCAAAGATCTTGGGATAGAATTCCAGTAGCAGTCAGACCAACAGCAGAAGGTGCTTTTCTATACTACCTTAAAGCTTTAAATTCTGATATTTCTATGTTGATTCAATCCATGGGAGGCACAACTATCCCTGCTGCTTATAGTATTGCCATTAGAGCTGAAAATTGTCTGATTCAAGCTGGCAAGCTAGCTCCTAGGCCTCCAATGCCATTATATCCAAGTTTAGAGAGCCCAAGTACTAGTCAGGCACCTGTCTTAGCTCCTTCTCCCACTCCTAGAAATCAGAGTTCAAATGAAGCTTCCACTTCATCTCCAAGTGCCCCAAATGAGCTTCAAGAAGTCATGAAGCAACTGCAAAATTTAGGTAATGAGCTGGTCACACTCAAGAGACAGCAAACTCAAGGTTTTAGACCTTCGTATCAGCCTCAAGCTCAACCTAATAGGCAGCCATATCAGCCTCAAAGGCCACCTAATCCAGCTGCAAATATGAATCAAACAAGGCCTCCTGTCAATAGACCATTCCAGCCCTATAATCCAAATGCCATATCTGCCTCTAAGGCATTAGTACCAGCACAAAACAATATTGCCCAGGAGTATGAATGGTGTTTTCCATGTAATGAACCCCATAATCAATCCATGTGCTATAATGGTGCTTTAACCCAAGCTTTAATGGTAACAAGTGCTGGTGTGGAGGGTGAAAGTAGTCAAGAAAACAGCCAACAACAAGAAACATTCCAACAGCAACCTGCCCCAAATGACACCACATTGGTAAATTGGCAGGCAGAGGATTTCTGTGGTATGAATCAGGCAGTCTCTCAAGGTGTTGCAGCCAACACAAGGTCAAAAAGGAGAAATTTGGGTGAGGAACAGCCGTTAGCCCCAGCCAATCCACAACCTTCCACAGCTCCACAAATGATTGGCAAGCAAAACCCAGTTTCAAATGCACGAGGGCAGCCAAGAACAGCCCCTTGGCCAAATCAAATGCCAGCTGTTGCTGCCCATATTCAAGGAGCAAATGTGCAAATCAAGGGACAGCAGAGAGATCCTTCATCACCATTCAGTATCATTGATCAGATGAAGAAAACAAACGTCAATATATCTATGTGGGAATCCCTATCCATCCCAGGCCAAAGAGATCTGCTGCAAGCTGCTATGAAGGACTGGCCAATTTCGAATCAGCAGGTTCAGAGGCAAGACAAAGTGCTTACAAATGCTGCCCAGCCTGAAGGAAATCATGGAGCACAACAAGGTAAAATGCTGAAGCCCCCTCCATTTTATGTTTCATTGATCATAGGAGACAAGTTGGTACATAATTGCATGATTGACTCTGGGGCAAGTAGTTCAGTAATGCCTAAACAGATAGCTGATCAGCTAGGGCTCCAGTATGAAATAACAACTAAGGGAGTAGTGCAATTAGATGGGACAGCAGTAGCCACAGTTGGAGTTATAAAAAACTTGAGTCTTACCTTGCATGCATGTCCCAACGTGGTTGTTTTGCAAGACGTCTCAGTCATAGACCTTCCACCACTCTTTGCCCTATGCTTGTCAAGGGACTTTACTGCCAGGATTGGGGGATATTTGTCCGCTGATTGGTCACACATGCTGTTCAGAACGAGGTATGGAACTAAAGCTACAATTAGGTCAGAACCTATTGCAGATTTCCACATTGAACCCTATACTCCAAGTCATATTAATACCAATTGCTCAGCATTTGATCAAGAAGATCACCTCGGCACTGATGAAGCCGACACTAAGGTTGGAAGTATCCCAGATTTGACTCTTGATGAATGGGCAAGCAAGGTGCATGCTTTTGATCCTTATCAAGAAGTAGAAGAATCTGAGCTGGGGGTCTATTGTATACACGAAGAAAGTCAACCTATTCCTAGCATCACCAAGCCAAACCACAAGGATGACAACGAGGTATGGCAACTGTTTTTTGATGGATCAAGGAGTAGACAAGGCGCAGGAGGTGGAGCCATGCTTATTTCACCGCAAGGAGTAAAGTATTATTCAGCTTTTAGATTTCAATTTGCATGCTCCAATAACACTGCTGAATATGAAGCCTTGGTGCAGGGGATGCATTGGGCAATAAAAAGAAAAATAAATAACTTGCAAGTTTTTGGGGACAGTGAGCTGATTGTAAATCAGGTCAAGGGACAGCATGCTGCCAAAAATGATCTACTCAGATGCTACAAGAACAGGGTGTGGGACCTCATGGAGGATTTTGAAGGTTTCGGCATCAAGGCCATTCCCAGAAAAGAGAATCAAGCTGCTGACAGGCTTGCAGCAGTAGGGGCAGCCTTTGACATTGTAGAAAACATTCAACAAGATAAGGTACAGCCAAACATCCACGTGATTGTGAGGCCTTCAGTGCCGGATAACAATGTCAATTGGCAAGTATTTGAGAATGACCGGCAAATCATCCACTTCTTGCAAGAAGAAGCTGAGTTCTCAGCTAAGAATCAAGAGAAGTTGGAACAGCAATATGGTGACCAGGTGATACAGCTGAGAACTGACAAGCTGCCCAAGGGACTTGTCACCTTGGAGTCCATTTTTAACCCCAATGATCAGTTTAGAAAAGAGAAAGCAAATATTCAGGTCAAGAGGGAAGATTCGGTATCCATCTTGGTAAAAGAGAACAAGCCATTGCAAATTGGAAAAATGACAACTGAGCAAGAGAGATATGAGTTCATACAGCTTTGTCAAGAATTCCCTGACGTGTTTGCTTGGAGCTATGAAGACTTGAAGGGCTTCAATCCCAACTTAGCTCAGCATACCATCGAGTTGGATCCAAATACTAAGCCTGTCAGGCAGAAACAGAGACCAGTCAATCCACACATGGAGCCTCTCATGAGAAAGGAGCTGGACAAGCTGATTGAGTCAGCAATTATATTCCCTATCAAGCACTCAAGCTGGGTTGCGAACTTGGTTCCGGTCAGAAAGAAAAGTGGAGAGATCAGGCTATGTGTTGACTTCCGAGACCTCAATAGGGCATCTCTCAAGGACCATTATCCACTCCCTTCCATGGAGCAAATATTGCAGGTCGTAGCTGGGTCAGAAAGGTTTTCGCTACTTGATGGTTACTCAGGCTTCAATCAAATTATGGTGAAGGAGGAAGACCAGTTCAAGACAGCCTTCACAACCAAATGGGGCACGTATGCTTACAAGAAGATGCCATTTGGACTGTCAAACGCCGGAGCAACATTCCAGCGAGCTATGGATATGGCATTCAAAGGCTTGATCAACAAGACAGTACTGATATACTTAGATGACATTACTGTCTTCTCAAAAAATGCTGCAGACCATCTCTTTCACCTCAGGCAAGTGTTTCAGAGATGTAGAAAGTTTGGAGTGTCTTTAAATCCTAAGAAGTGCATCTTTCTTGCACATGAAGGGAAACTCCTTGGCCACATTGTCTCCAAGGAAGGATTAGCAATTGATCCAGAGAGGGTTGAAGCCATAAGGGCTCTACCATTGCCAAGTCACAAGAAAGCTCTTCAGAGTTTCCTGGGAAGGATAAACTTTGTTCGAAGGTTTGTCCCAAACTTTGCAGCCCTTGTCAAGCCCATCACCAAAATGTTAAGGAAAAGCATGGCTTTCAAATGGACGGCAGAAGGCAAGGAGAGCTTTGAAGCAATCAAAGAAGCCATCTCCCAGGCACCCACTCTCATCAACCCGGACTTTTCCAAGGATTTCATCCTCTATGCATTTGGGGGTGATGACACTATTTCTGCCATTTTGGTGCAACAGAATAAAGATAATGATGAGCAGCCGATTGCCTTCTTCAGCCAAAGCCTAAATGACTGCGAATTGAGGTACTCTTTTATTGAAAAACATGTGCTTGCAGTAATCAGGAGCTTGAAGAAATTCAAGCATTTGGTCTCAAACAACAAGGTCCAGTTGCTGGTCTCACATGCTGGGGTTAAGGACTTCCTCCTCAACAAGGATTTGAATGAGAAAAGGGCAGGATGGATCACCCGTGTCATGGAGTATGACATTGAGATCAAAATCACCAAGCTGGTAAGAGGCAAAGGTTTGTGCGAGCAACTCGCTTCCAAACGACCAGACAGCCCAGAAGATGAAGAGGACGCTGTCCTGCTATTACAAGATGATAAAAAACAGGAAAATGATGATGTGTCCACTCCCTGTTGGACTCAGAATATGATACATTTCCTACAGACGGGTATGTGCCCTCTAGAAATGAGCAAAGCAAAAAGAAGACACTTCAGGTTGCAGGCAATTCCATATACCATCATTGATGGAGTTTTGTTCAAAAAGGACCTGAATGGAGTGCTGCTGAGATGCATTAACACAGGTCAGATCCAGAGGGTATTAAAAGAGTTTCATGATGGACCAGCCGGTGGCCATTTTGCACCAAGAGTGACAGCTCTGAAAATCATGAAGGCTGGTTATTATTGGCCTAAAATATTCAGTGATTGCTATGCATGGATCAAGAGGTGTAAGAATTGTGCATTTTTCACAGGAAAAGAGAAACTTGCAGCCCTCCCATTACATCCAATCTCAGTTGACCAGCCATTCATGCAATGGGGTCTGGACTTCATTGGAGTCATCAATCCCAATTCGAGCCAAGGGCACAAATGGATTTTGACAGCCACAGACTACTTCACCAGATGGACAGAAGCAGTAGCAGTCAAAGAGGCGAATGAGTCTAGCATCTTGGACTTTTACGAGGGAATAACTACCAGATTTGGTGTACCTGCTACAATAGTCTCTGATAATGCATTGGCATTTATTGGATCTAAAGTTACTGAGTGGGCTGTCAAGAACGGAATCTACCTGAGCACTTCATCAAACTATTACCCTCAAGGTAATGGCCAGGCCGAGTCTACAAACAAAAACTTGCTGAGGATCATTAGGAGGACTCTTGATGAGAATCAGAAGGCTTGGCATACCAAACTGAAATCAGCCTTATGGGCAGATAGGATAACTCCCAAAAGATCCACAGGTAACTCTCCATTTAGGCTTGTCTACGGAAGAGAGGCAGTCTTGCCCATGTCACTTGAGTTGCCAACGTTGGAACTCATGAAACAGCTGGAGTTGCTAGAGTTTGGGCCCATGGAGGTGAGATATGCAGAATTGATGGAGCTGCAAGAAATCAGAGATCAGGCATTCCAAGCAATGGAAAAGGATCAGGCTTTGATCAAGAAGACCTTTGATAAGAAGGCCAAAGATAGATCTTTTCAAATAGGAGATCTAGTATTGAAATGGGATGTGGACAGAGCAAAACCAGGAAGGCATTCAAAATTTGATGCCATTTGGAGTGGCCCATACATGGTCACAAAGTGCAAGAACAACAATGCTTTCCAATTGGCCTCATTGGATGGTGAAGAACTGCAGATTCCAGTAAATGGAATCTATCTCAAGCGTTGCTTCTAGAGGGAGGTTCACTACATCTGTAAATACTAGTTTAGATTTTCTTTCCTCCAAGTGCTTGTGCACATTGTTTTGCTGTAGATTAGTTTTGTTTTCCCTAAGTGCTTTGGCACAGGTTTTGCTGCTCTCAGGTTGTTTTCTACAGTTCAGAGTGTTGCTGGAGGGGAAGTTGCAGTATCAGGCTTGTTTCAGGTTAATGCTTAACTCCATGCCCAATGGATGGCTTCAGGCAACTGGCCTTTTCATCTAGCAGGCAGATGATCCCGCTGAGTCGCCAAATTGTTATCCAAAATTCACCCCCCAGGGTAAATTTGATAACATGCATCAGGATGTCCAAATTCCAAGAAAAATGACTGATTCAGAGCAAAATCAGGTTTCTAGGGTCCCTTCAGGAATCTTTCTAAACTCCCCAGGCCGAAGAAGGAAGGAGCAAGCTTTGAGAAAGTGCGAAAAGTTGCAGAAAGGCAAATAGGATTGATCCAGGAAAAAGTGAAAAAATTGGCTAAGTCCTTCTAGAGGGAGCAGTCGGGACAAGCGGGCCAGAAATACCCGAACCGGCCGAACCGGCCGAAAAGAGACAAGTCAGCCCAAAAGCAATTGGGACAAGCGGGCCAGAAATACCCGAACCGGCCGAACCGGCCGAAATTGTCCCAAAAGGTCCAAAATCAAAATAGGACGTCCGGGACAAAAAGACCCGAAATACGCGAAGAAGCCGAAGGAGCCGAAAGCCAATCAAAAGGTGCCACGTGTCTTTGGCCAAATGAGGGACAAGGAAGCCCATTTCGGGCGGATCGGAGGTTTTTGTCCCAAGCAGCACTGGGACATCCGGGACGAATGGACGCGAAGTACGCGGAAGACCCGGCAGGCCCGAGAACCATTGAGAAATTGCCACGTGTCATCAAGGAAAAGCCGAAGGGTCAAAGGGCAAGATTTGAAGCGCTGGCCCGAGCCAATAGAAATTGGACACGTGTCCAATGGAGCATAGAAGTGCGGAGCTCGGGGAGGAGTTGGAAGGTTTGGCCAAATCTAAGCCAAAAGGGGTAAAAGTGAAGGAAGACCCGGCAGGTTCGTGAACCAACCAATGCATGCCACGTATCCCTAGTGGCGGGGCATGGAAAAAAAAAATGTGGAAAATATTCCAAGAGCACCAAAAGTCAAAATTCAAGAGACAGCCCGCCGAAAAGTAGAGGAGAGAGAATTATTCAGCGAATCAGAGCATGCCACGTGGCGTCCAAGTGGCAGTGCGCGGGAAAATATTTCAAAATCCGTTTTCGCCTGTTCCGTGTCCTAAATCTTCAGATCGACATATCTTTCGATCCAGAGCTCGGATTTGCACGTTCTTGATATCAATGGAAAGCTGTTGAAATTCTCTACACGTTTCCAGGGTCAATCTTGCATTTTGGTATAGTCCGGAGGGAGAAAATTGAGAAAACGCCTCTGGCACGAAATAACAAGCAGAGGTAATACTTCAACAACCACTTTAATGCAGCAGACAGTTCGCCGCTTCTGTTAGGAAAACTGCCGCTTTGCCAGAACCCGCCGCTTCTGCCATGATGGACGAATTAAATGCAACCTAGAGGTGGTTGGGGCAGATTTCGAATTCCTCTCTTTTTTCTCTCCCATTCTTCCTATAAATTGTAAGGAGGGGTTTCTTTCTGAGTTGGACATTTTCTGCTTTGCACCCTCCCTTCTCTCCTGTTCATAAGAAGATTTGTGGAGTTTTCAAACCTCCCATATAGACTGTAACACCGTTTTTTGCCTTCTGGCTATTGCAATGTATTGAATCGATCCTTGAGCAATATATATGTGTCTGTGGTTGCTTCTAAACCCTCTTACATATTTATTACTGTCATTCTTGATCTTTCATTGCATTTTTGCTGTCTGTGCATGGTGTTGTGTTATATCTACATGGTCTGTGTTTAATGTGGCAAAGCATATGTTCTTCATTCCTCGGTGCATCACCTCTATTAGCTTAGATTTATTTTATGCATTTTCTTACCTTGTCTCCTTGGCAGATTAGATTAGATTTTGAGAAAACCCTCTGCATATTTCGTGTGCACCTGAACAGAGGAATAGGAACCAGCCTTTCTCTGGAGATTCCTTTCTCACTCTTCAAGTCCCACACTTGGAGAAAGGATTCAATGTTATGCAATCACACTGGATATTAATATGATCAACCTAGAAAACTGATCAATATTTATATCTCTTGTTTTATATATTTATTCTGGTAAAATATCCACTTTTATTTGCATGTATGCTTAGATCTGATATATTCTCTATAAAACCGGTATGCTAATCCCAACAGTTTTAAGTCATATAGATATTTTTTAGCGTAAAAACAACAAATTATTTTTTTAGGTTCCTCAAAATATTTAGGTTGGGTCATGTAAGCTTCTTGTTTAAATTGGCATTCATGAAGAGATTATTTACATCCATTTGGTCGATTTCCAAACCATATTAAGAAGCTAAGACAATGAGAATCCTAACAATGCTCATGTTTGCAACAAGGGATAATGTTTGTACATAGTCAATACTAGGGTTCTGACTAAACCCATTTGCTACTAATGTGGATTTGAATTTATCAATATTTCCATCCGCCTTTGTAAATCCATCTTGATCCAACAATACTGTGTTTTTCTGGAGGATGGAAAATATCCCAAGTTTGTTTTTATATTAAGGATTAATAGTTGGCTTTCATGGATTCTTTCCATATTTTTTCATGAGATTACTCTTCAAAATATTGGGATGATGGCTCATAAATTGTCATTAAGGAATGTTAGGTATGGTGGCTTCTAGTAATCTTCGTAAGATTATTAGGATTAGAGAATTGAAGTAAACGTTGAGCACACTTAGGCCATTTAGTTATATAGAATACATGAAAAGAATCATATTAAATTATACAATCATTATTAATCTATTTTTTATTCATTACATTCATCAAGATCATTATTTTCTAACTCATCAAATTCATTATGAACAAAACAAACAACAAAAACATAGGTTGAATTACATAAGGTTTTTCAAGGATTATAACATGTTTGTTTTCAATAACTTCACGTTTTGTAGGATCATAGATTATGAGATTTTTTTTTATGTCCATAGCCTACAAAATGTAAGGATATGAGGTTTGATCTAACTTCTTCCTTTTAGCTTTAGAAATGAATATTGAGTCAAGAATTCCAAATATTCTCATATGAGATACGTTAGGTTTCTTAGATTCCAATTTTATTTTAGTAGTGACTTTATCTAGTATATGAAATGTGATATTAATATCTTTGACACGTAGAAATTTAAGGATTTAGACTAAGTGTAACATGGTCTTGGCCATTCTAAGAATAGTTCAATTTTTTCTTTCCACTATACCATTCTGTTGAGGATAATAGGGAATGGTAAGTTCCCTTTTAATTCCACATTCAATAAAAAAATGAATCAAATGCTTTACTAATGTATTCTCCTCCATTATCTTTTCTAAAACTTTTAATTTTGTGACTAGAACTATTTTCAACTATAGCTTTAAATTATTTAAATTTACATAAAACATATGATTTATTTTTAATAAAGACATACCAATTCATACAATAATAATAAATAATGAAATTAACTGCATAAAAATAATCATTTAGGGAAGGAAATTCTAAAGGTCTTCTAACATCACTGTAAATAAGTTCAAGAGGTTCAAAGGAGTTATCTTTGTTATAGTTATGGAAGGGATTTATAGATTGCTTACCACGTAAGCACCCTTCACAAGTTTCATGAGCATGAGAGATAGGTAGTAGTTCAAAAAAAAGGTTAAGATGATACATTTCATACATGATCCTAAAGCTAACATGACCTAATCTTTCATTCCATAACCGTAAATCATTCCTATTTTGAGTAGAAAGACCTAAAGCAGTTGTAAAACCTTTAAATATATATAAATCATTTTTATTGTATTCATTATACAATAGTAACATCTTACTCATTTTTAATAAACCTTTTATCTTTTAGTAAAATTATGCTATAGTTGTATTGAGTTAGTTGAGAACATGATAAAAAATTCATTTGTAATTTAGGAACACATAAAACAACAATTATATAACCATTAGAAAAATTTATATCTACCTTGATTTTGAACATAAAAATGGAATGACCATCAGGATACATTTTATCATTACATTCTATGATATAATAAAGAATGGGAGATCTATTGGACATGTTCCTAGACACACCACTATCTAAGATCTATGCATTTTGTTTTGTAGTAACTAATGCAACATATAAGGTAACTACATTAGGTTTTTTTTTTATTATTTTGATATTTATATTGTTTTTTTCCTTTTTGATTTTTTAAATTTGGTTTATTGTTGTTTACTTTATAGTCTTCCTTTTTATGACTAGTTTTCTCACAATTACAACATTTTCCAAAAAAACCTACTTTTAGGTGATTATTTAATGGTTTCTTATTTTTAATAGGGGGTTTGATGTTTGATTTGAACTTCTAATTCTTGTTAAACCCATAAAACAAAATTCTTAGGTTTTTGAGTGATAATTTCTTGAGTGACATTTTCCTTTGAATCAAAGCTCGTCAGTACTTGATCTTCCTAAATTAGGAGAGTACTAAGTGCAGATAAGTAAGGAATATCTTGTTCAGTTTGATATTTTAAGTTTAAGATTGAAATAAAGTTTCTATTTTTATTTCATGGATGTTCATTTGAATGATAAAGTATAATAATTTTTCATGAATCAATTTAAAATTACATCCATCTAATTGAGATTTAATTTTTTTAAATTTAGATAAAAAAAGTAATCACTTTTTGGTCTCCCTTCATGGGAGTTATTAATTCAAGAATCAATTTTATAATTTTAGATATATGTGTACCTTTTTTCATTGATTAGAACAAATTCCAAGCTTCACTAGGATTTTCCTAGTTTCCAATGTGTAGTAGAAAGTTGTCTTACACACTTCACAAAACGATTGACATTGCTTCTTGCTTTATTTGTTAAAATGCATAAAAATTTTCCATTTTTGTTTCTCTTCCTCTCACTGCCTTTTCTGTACCACTCACTATAGTCCATAGATTTCATGCCATGAATTCAACTTTCAGTCAAATTTTCTAGATGTTCTAGTCAGTACCATTCAACATATGTGACTTGTCAATACTAAAATGATTAGAACCCATTATGAACTGAACTTTCAAACTGAAAACCTATATTTTTATGAAAAATGTAAATTTGAATTTCATTCCATACTTTTGATTAAAATTAGGGTTTAAGGAGAATTTTAGGAAAAAATGCAAGAATATTTAAAATCTTAGTAAATTCTCTATGTTGTCTTTATATGATAATACATGCCTAAATTTGGTGTCTTTCTCCTTCCGATGTAATTAACCTCTCAAATGCACTCTAAAAACAGAAAAAGGCACATCCCATGATAAAAAATGCACTCTAACCGCATAGAAAAATTGATCTTTGAATAATAACTTGATAACAAAACATCCCATGAATAATCTTCATTTAAGATTCGATAAAATAGTTTATTAAATAAATCAATGATATTTCAATCTCTTTTTAAAGTTTATCAAAAAAATATTAATTTCTACGTAAAAAAATTCTCCTTTTATTATTTCATAATATTTTTCACTAATATTTAGAATGCAAATATACCTACCAAAATATCCCAACAATTTAAAATGAAATTCCAGCTTCTTAAGTTTTAAATTAAAACAAAATGGTACAAGAATTCCCCATGAAAAAAATATCGTTAAGTATAATGAGGAATATAGTTTATTATTTTTTATCAAAAAATATATATCTCCTAAAAAATTAGAAAGTGTCTCCATGTTAGAAGCATCCGATTAAAATTCTCTTCTACAAAAATTGAATTCTTGCCAAGGTTACTAAAAATTAAACTAATACTTATTACTAACACTTGAGATTTAGGGTGAGCCCACTCTAACCTTTGAACCAAGTTAATAAGATTTGAAATATTAAAAAAAGTTCTTGTGAGATATATGTGAGAGTGTAAAATTAATTATGGGGGGTCCATTTATAACTCAATGTAGGTTTTAACCACCCCACTAACCAACAACGGTAATAACTTAAAATTTTAAAGTTTTATGAACTTCTCACCATGGTACCATGTCAAAGATCTGACTTAAATTAATTTTACAAAGTTAATATAACATTATAAAATAAATGACATAAATAAAATTATTAAATACATATTACACATATTAAGTACTTGGATTTACATGGAAAAACTCGGCTGAGGTAAAAAAACCACTAGAATATAATTTTCCATTAATCAAGAAACTTAAACCTTTACATAGTCCAATAAACCACCTTCTCCACCTCACTCCTTTCTAAGTTACAATATTTTCCAATTGATTGGTTTTTACTGGGCCCCAAGTGCCAATTATATGTGGAGTGACTGGTCGTGGCTTCCCATGAAGCAACCCTAAATATTAATTGTTTTTAAATAAATTAAACCATAAACTATACTTTATATTAATTAATATATATATATTTACTATTTTTATTTATTTAATTCTAAAGTAAATTTTATAGCTTATATTCAATATTATAATTAAATATAAATAAGAACAATAAGATGGGATAAACCCTAATTTTATATTATTGTTCTAATATTTTTTTGACACAATTTAGGCTTGTAATTTCCATTTCTTTTGTATCTAACTTGCCTCTTTATGAGGCTATCATTGGGTACTTTATATGCTACCTATCTCAATTGTACATAGTTTTATTCAATATTACAAAAAACATTCACATATTTGAAAAAATAAAAAAACTAGAACCTATACACATAAGTTGAATGGTTACCACCTTTACATTATATATGTTTTTTATCACTATGGTTTTATTTATAACATATTTTTCCTACTCTTTACACACGTGCATTCAAGAGGTTTATTGAGTTTGTTATGGGACACATAGATCGTTAAACACTAATATATTGATTCTTTACATTCTACTCTTGGGGACATCCCTCAACACTATAGGTGTTATTGTTTTATTATATTTCCTTTCCATTTCCTCAACACACTCAATTACATATATTGTGTACATGATATATTTTGAGCTAATTTGACTAACACATGTGTCTTGTAGATAAATTCCATATCTTGGATCATGTACTTTCTTACTACATTCTATATTGTTTCTATCACTTTTTGAAATCAGTATTTTCAATACATGGTTTCTACTTCCTTGTCTTACTACATATTTATTTCATTATATATGACGTGTGTGCCTTGCTTATCTTGTGAACCCATGAGTGTCCTATGTTTGTAAATATATTCCTTTATTGCATGAAATTTATTCTCTTATATGTGTACTAAGTTCTTTTATTATCTTGTGACACCATGGGTATCCCAAATTTGTGAATCTATGCCTTGTTATGAATCTTTTCTATATGTTATGATTTTTATTTACTCAAGTGATTGCTATTATTTCTCGAAACTAGTTCTATTATGTCTACATTTTAGCTATTATTTCTAATCATATTTCACCTCAAAATAGTTGGCATTCATTGAGATATATTCTACACTTACATATAGTTTTATAGACTCGTACATAATTTTTCATAGGGTACATGTCCTCATAAAAAAATCTATATGCCAAACATTAGCAAAAAATACACATGTGCAAGACCATACAAAAAGGTTAGGGATATATAAATGTTTCTGACCCTACCATACATTTATGCCTTGGTTGTAGCTACATTAAAATTTTATATAGTTTCATATTTCCACTTACGGATACATATTTTAAAGAAAATTTCAAACTTAGTTGATAAAGTTCTCATCAATTTACAAGTGCATGGATATTTCACTCCTTCACTGCAGTAATCAGTTTTGGTTACAAATAAAAAGGTGTTGGGGTATGAAGTCTCCTTTTCCATCATCAATTTACCATAATACACACTTTTAATCAGTTTTACAGAACACATGAACGGATTGGGGTACCCATCTTTTATATCTTGTGTCTATATATACAAATTTGGGCCTCAATCTGTTTATAATGGTGTGTTATGTGGGGTTATGAAAAGTATCAAATAAACTAATTTCTTCATAGGAAGTATTTCCTCTCCTCATTTCTAAGGATAATATATAAATGTTAATAAAAAATTTGATACATGTCTTTTTCCTTCACGGGATACATTGTTACCTCTCTCTTCTTCACTTTCTATCTTCTATTTGGTGTTGGGATGCATGCACTAAATAGTTTATTTTATCCTTTAGAATAATTGGGGATTTATCACCCCCAATCCTTTGGAAAATTAAGTAATAACAATATAAATCTCCAACTCTGAGAAAGGAAGAGGGAAACTATTCCCTCCATAGAATGAACATGTGTATGATAAAATTCGAGGATTCTATTAACTATGGATTTAATCAATTAAATTATACAACATTAATAAACTATGTAATATTAAATCAATTAAAATCACATTATATTGCATAAAAAATAAATAAATACTTACAAAAAGTAAATAACAAATGACACAAGATTTATAGTGGAAAACCCGAAGGTAAAAAACCACTATGAAAAGTAACCTTTATTGTAGAGAACCCTTTTACATCTAGTAAATTACCTCCTCCTTTAGAAACCCTAATTATAAGGGTAAAACCATCTTTTATATATATGATGAGCCCCTTATTTTCATGATAAACCTTGTGTAATTATATTCAAGCCATGCCAAAACCTATTCTAGTTTTGATATTTACTATTTTACTATGTTTATGGGAAATTGTTGTGTGTACTTATGATGTTTCACCTTATTACCTCTTGTGCATAAAAAGATTGAATATGATATGGATAAATATTAATTATGTGTGTAAAAAGTGCATATATTTAATTGTTATATTGAGCATAGGACTTGGTATATACACTGGTGTAGGACTCTCATCCTCGTCAATCAAGCATCCAGCTCATAAAAACCTGATCCCTCAAATCTTGAGTGACACAAAAACACATGAAGATAACTTAGATTCTAGAATTCTAGCTAGCAACATCATTTTCTACCCAGAATCATCACCATTTATCAATCAATATTCAAGCCACAAGAAGAGTGAAACAATAATGACTAAAGACTCACCGTCACTTCAATTTCTTCAATTAGTTATGATTTGGAGAATATTATAAGGGTGATTGAATCCTTCAAAGAGTCAATCACGGATCCCCTCTTCAGTTATTGTAAATGCTTCAAGGTCAAACACCTATGAATTGTTCCCTCCATTAATCTATTGCCAAGAATCAAGGGAATTGTTTAGTTCAAATAGTTAGTTAGATTTAGCATGAATCATTCAAAATATCTATATCCCATGGAGAGATTAGGAATCTTTTTTTGGTATAAAAGAGAGAATGTAATTTAAGATGGAGATTCCATATTTTTCCATTTATAGCAGCATATTTTGAATTCAATAAAGATCAAATTCAGGAGTAATTTTATTTGTTCAGAAGTTCGGTACAAACCTGATCAAGGTGCGGGAGGAAGGGCTAATCCTACCAAATGAGAGGCATATTCATTCTTACTTTCTAGTTTTGTTCTTTAATAATTGTTGTTACTAGTTTACTATTTCTTTCTGAATCCAATACAGTCCTTAATGTTGATGTTTTAGTTAATATCTATTTCTAATTTTAATTCCATTACTTTAATTTCATGCATTTCACTTGTAATTATGACCAGTTCAATAAATTCTTAGTTTTAAGATAGAAACATGTGTTAAGATTGTGTTCCTATTGTTACCTTTGTTGCTAACAACCGTTGGATGCCACCCTGGATTGATAGACTAAATTGATTAAATTATGAGCCCAATGACACTCATCACTTGTTGACACCTTTTTTGGGGAGCAAGGTTTCATAAAGGGTTAATGTTTTAACTATAAGATACTACGAGGGTTTCTGGTAAGTTTCCATTTAGAAAATTCATTTCCATAGATCTTTCTTTAAAAAAATGAATCAGGAGACTTTGTAGTGACAAATAGGATCCCCTAGAATGAGTATGTGGAGTACACACAACCAGGTTCAGTATCAATAGTTAGGAAACCACTTTCAGTATGATAAGATTGCATGTTTAGACCTAGAGACCATACAGGAAGATTTATTAGGATAAACCTTCACAACCCCCCTCGAAACCAACCTATGGAACAATCTGTTACTCATAATAGGATGGCTGACCCCAACAATGGGGATAATGGCGTAGAAAATCCACCAGGTAGAATATTTACCTCTTCTATCCGGTTGGATCCCAATGATCAAGATCCTATGAAAAACATATCCCTATAATTTTTCCAAACTTCTTGGGGCTAGTTTTAGAGGACATTGATCAATTCCTTTTTGAATTTAAGGTTTTGTGTCAAACTTATGACTACACTACTAAAAGCCTAAAAAAATAAATTTTCCCTCTACCTTAAAAGATGTAGCTATGAGATGGTTTATGAGGTTGACCCCACATTCCATCAATATGTGGGAAGAAATGGAATGTTTTTTATTGGATAAATACTAGGATTACTATCGATTAAGGGATAGGAAAGAAGAAATCTTCTGAATCTAGCAAAAAGAGGATGAAAGCGCAGAATACTATCTAGACCGGTTCTTTTTTCTTCATAGAAGGTGTGGAGATGGCCCAGACATTAACCTACTCAAAACCTTATTTCTCAAAGGATTCGATGATAACATGCAAGAAGCATTCAACCCAATGGGGAAGGGATACATGAACAAGTTAGAGTTCATGGATATCATTGAATTTTGCAAGAATTACTCGAGAACTGTCCCCAATCTTAGGAAATAAAAAGATAAAATGGCTAATGGGGATCTATCCAAGATAACAGAAGAAATTACAAATTTAAATATTCACCTCTTAATTCAACTCAACGCTACTATGGATAGAGAAAAGACTAGAAATACAAAACCCTTGTTATCTACTACCCAAGGTGTAGAGAAAAAGATGGACTAAAGGACTGTCCATTAGACAAGACATAAATCTATCTTATTTGTGAACATAAGCATGTCACTGATCAATGTGGTATTCTTCCCCTAATAAATAACCATCTAAAGAAAAATAATCAAGAATAATCTAAACATAACTACATGGGTCTAAGATAGTGAGGAAATTTTCAGTCTAACCAAAATCATAACTACAACCAAAAAGAACAATGGGTCCCAAACCAATGGAATGGACCATGGTCATATCCCCCCCTTGGGCCAAACAAGTTCCACAGGGGTGGATTGCATAGTATGCACAACCAAATTTTTATCAAAAACCACGGGCTCCACATCCAAACATTCCATAATAACAATAATATAATCCTCAGTACCAACATCAGTGGAATGCACCACAAGGGTCTGGATAGCAATATTATAATCAATGAAGATCACAAGGTCAAAAATCCCTATGAGCTGGACCAAGTAATGTTTCCTAACCTGAACAACCTACTCAACCAAAAATACCTACTCAGACAATGGAAAAGCCTAAAATATAAGGTATGGCAATCCAGCATATATGGTAGAAAAAGAGAAAAACCCTATAGTAAACTCTCTAAATTGTAAGAACATAATGTTGCATTAAGGGAAGGTTACATCTAAACTGTAGTTCCCACTTCCCTTTGACACCTTTTGATACTGATCTTGATACTGTTGATCACGTTATAGACATTATTATGCTTTTGATTTAATATGTTTTTAGATGTTGGACCATGGATTATTGTTGATCTTGATTTAGTTATGATGCATGATGATTATTAGAGACACTTCATATTTCAATGATGATATACTATTTGACATGGATATATTATGAATGTTGTTTGGACATGTGATTTTGGATATTGTGAGTAGACCTAGAAAATGGACGTTATATGATGACGATATAGCTGTTGATATAAATTGTAAGTGATATTGTTACTTACCTTGATTTTGTTGTGATTCATATGCATAGATGATTTTGTGATTTTATTTATATCATGTTAGATGTTTTGATATGGCCACGAGGTTGAAGGAGATATTTTTGTTTTTCAGGTTTAAAAAAATCACAACAAACATCAGGGGATTAGATACCAACCATAATGGAATTCTAGATGAATTCAACAAGGTCACCATAGCAACATGTTTTGTGTATGTGTGTTGTCTTGTTAGGGATTCCCATGGGGGGATCACCTTTGAATGTGACCAAGGTTTTTTGTATATTTTATTAATGTGGTTCCTTTTTATTATTGTTGTATGTATCTTATTAGTGATGTGTCCCTCTCTTTTATTTAATTAAATTGTGGTAGATTAATGTGAGAAAACATATGGTTAAAAGTTAATTAATTAAACTGGGATATAAGAAAGTAATTATATAAGCTGTTGGATTTTGTATTAAATGTTGTAAGTATGTGTAAGTGATGTGTAAGAGTTGTGTAAATCATATTTTGGAGTATGAAACACTCCACCTCCTTGGGAATTCGAATTTGTCCTTGGAGGCTATTTTTGAAGGCTTATAGGACAAGTAAAACTTGTTCCATACCTCTTAATTTAATTTACCAACCATACCTATGGTTGGAGGGTTGATTTTAAACCTTTTGAATTCTTTTTTAAAGTCAAGTTGCATGTTTTAATTCAGTTCTTTGGGGTGTGGGCTTTTTGGAGTGTATAAGTTTATTTGTCATATTATTCACCCACCTCTTAATTGTGCATTAGAGAATGAAATTTGACTTTTATGTTGAAGTTGAGGATGTGTGATGTGGCATCCTACATGGATCCACCTCATCCACTTCTATTCTCTCTTCTATAAAATTGAAACTCTTTTCTTTGTTTTGGGTTGTTGAAACATTTTGCATGCTTCCTTGGGGTGAATTTTCTTTTGGATTGGAGATCTTGCTTTTGGAAGGAAATTGGAGAAATTTGCAAGCTTATTGGTTGCTGATTTTGGGACTATATATTTGACATTGAAAGCTTGATGTGGGAACAAATTCTACCATGGAGAGGTAGGAGCTTAGATATTCTTTTATGTTGTTATTTATTTTTGTGTATGTGTGAATGGTGAATGTTTTGTGTGTTTATTGGTTGTTTGGATAGAATGCCATATGAATGGTGTAGGATCAGGCTATGGGGAATTCATGTGGGGGGCATAAGGGAATGCTAGTGGCATCAGAATTCTTGTGGAGGGAGTTTGGGTTTGGGAGCCACCATAGAAAAGAAATAACTTGCATTTATTAATTTTTGGGGGGAAAAAGAAAATTGTGGGGGGCATAAGGAGGGATTGTGGGGGGCATAAGGATATGTGTGATGATTTATATTGGAGGTTTGTTATAGGTGGATGCCCAATTCCCATTGGGAGGCATAAGCAACTTCCCCCATAGTTCTTGCTCCTTTGGCTTGCATGATGAAGCCTGAGTTCTTTATTAATGTTTCAATGTAGTTGTAAACTGCTGTTTTGTTAGACCATGTTTTATTTAGAAATGTTCATGTTGAAAGAATGATGTGTGTATATTTTTTGGAAGCATGTTGTTGCCATGAGTTGAATCACATCTTCTATTTCATTGTGGTTGGGGCTCGGGGGCCAATGAATAAGGATGGCTTCTCCTCTTCATTGGATGTCTTGGTTGGGTGGAGAGAATTTTATTCCCCCCAATTTTGTTGTGATCAAACTAGAAGAAAAATGGAACTTGCGTGTCACTATTATGGAGTAGAGCGAAAGACAGTTTGACAGCCCCTTGTGAAATAAATTCTTTTGTAACCTTTCCCACTTTGAAGTGGATGAAATTGTAATATATTTTGTGAAGAAAAGATGTTGTCTTTGATTATGAAATTTGTGAAGTGAAATGAAAAAGAGAGAGACTCTGTTTTAGCTTTGAAAGAATGTGAAAGAAAATGTAATATTCTGCTATGTAATTAATAAATGATTTTACAAGGAATAAAAGAAAGAAGTTGTAAAATTGCCTTTAGAAATAAATGAATGAATGAAATATCTTTCCAAATTGTATTGTGAAATTAAATCTGATCGTGTCAACATTTTGGGAATCTCTATTTGAAAGGAAGAAATGTATGTGAGAATAATACAATATTTTGTCTCTTTTGAAAAGGTGTAAAATTTGAAATCAGACTTTGCATTTCAGCTAGTAAATGGTTTGTTTATATCAACTGATTGTATTAGACTATAATAGAAATGAATTTACCATATATGGAAGATAAAATTAATAAACAGATCCTCTAGAAAATTGATCTTGTTTTATATTTTAAAACTAGCAAATAATTCATATAAAATTCACAGTTCGAATCTACACATAATAATCAACATTGAAACATTAAAATTTAGCATGCTATGATATCAATGAACTCAATTTGACAAAAAACACTTAACGAAATAATCTAGAACATTGCTAAATCGGGCCGAAACTTTTCTCAGTCATTTTTCTGTCAACTGTTGGAAAATTCAAATTGGAATTCAATTGAGAAAAATTTCCCTTCAATACATCTTAAAATCCTTCTCAGAATAGTTCTCCATGTCTAATCGACATGTTGAGTGAAGGAGGAGATCAAATTGAACAAAATTTATAAGTTAAAATTTACCAGTTTGACTTTAAAAATCCTGCATGTTGTGTTCTTAAAATTTACCCCTTAAAATTTATCAAACTCTAAAATTTATGATTCCTATGCAAAGAGGGAATCGAGATATTTCCAGAAAGTCCTCGTTTTCCCAAAACTGAGATTTCTATCAAAAGTTATGGCCTTCTGAAGTTTTCTTCACTGGCATTAAAATTTTAGGAAAATTTTCCTTGGTGGGCCCGCAGCCCAAAATTTTCCCTTGGAACTTAATAATTTTTTTGGGGAAAATTATTAACACTCTCCCTACCACCCCACAGCCAATCAGAGGCTAGCACATGGCCCCAGGAGGCAACGACAGAGGCGCAGCACAATTTTCTTCCTTGGAACCCTTTTAAAATTTTAGAATTTTTTTATTAATATTCTTCGCCGTCCCATAGCCAATGAAAATCTGCCACGTGACAGCATGGGGTGACAGCGGAGGGGGCAGAACCCATGCAACTTTATCTTTTTTTGGAAATTTTATTTTGGAATTTTTTTGTTTTTTCTTCCGCGGCCCCGCACTCCTACCCTTTCCTTTTAGAAATGCTTCAGTGGATGCATAGACCCATGCATCAAACTTATCCATTTTCCCTCCTTGGTGAATTTCCCTCAACACCTCCGCCACCCCACCCTTCCCTTGTTTCCTTCCTGCTTTGACTGGGAGCTCGACACGTGTCCCCGACGGTGCAGCGGAGGCACGGGCGAAAATGTGGAATTTTCCCCCACGCGGGAAAAAATTCAAAACATCTCCCCGAAACCCACCAACCCAAAAAAGTTGATTTTTCCACCGCTCGACACATTTCCTTTTTGGAAATTTTTCATCCTTGGGCCCGCAGGCCCACCCTTGGGGGAAAAGTTTCACCCCAAGGCCCGTCGGCCCATAACTAGAGTTTTACAAGGAGTTAGGAGGACTTATTTATATCATTGGAAAGGTGAAAAAATTTCCTATCCAATGGGAATGATTTAGGGAAATTTTGAATGCATTAAGTTTGAGAAAAATAAATTTGAAACTCTGATCCTGTTAGAGAGTGGGTATGGTGTTAATTTACCCTCTAAACCTAACTGAAACTTCTAACCCTAAATTTTGGACCTTGTGACCTCTAATAATTATTAATAAAAAAGAAAAGTATGTTCTAGTAGATTAAACTTGTTCCCAGACCTGTTAGTGCCAATTGTTACCTTACAACCTAGTTGTAGACACTTCTATTCAAAAAAAAGTTATTCCATATTTTTCCTGACTAATCCTAAGTTGTTTCTTAGGTCTCAAGTGGGTTGTTTTAGCGGGCATCACATAAACCTTATTCTCCTGTCATTGAGGAGATACCTAAAGACATCAAAGAATTAGAGAAAACATAACCTAAGAATGTTCAATAAACTCAGAAATCATACATTAACATTCCTTCTGCATCTAGACTAGCTAAGAAACAAATTGCCACAGTTCCTGAGAAGCCAGAGTCAAAATTAATTCAAGGACTGAGGAAGTTAAGTATTGACATTCCTTTGCTATAGGATCTTAAGGAAATTCTTGAATTAAACAAAACCATTAAAGATCTCCATTTTCAAGACTCTGTGGATAATGAAGAATCAACCAAAAAACCATTCATGTTAATGGGTAACTTGCTAGTATCTTAGAAGGAAATAATCCTCCTTCTAAGTATGGGGATCCTAACTATTGTAACTATTTACATAGGAAACGTTCAAATCCATAATGTCCTCGTTGATTTAGGAGCTTCCATAAATTTCATCACTACATATACTCTGTCCACATTAGCACTCCCTGAACCTCAGTCAATACATATCATTTTATGAATGGCAGATAAGTCTGTGAATAAACCCAAGTGAATATTAGAAGATGTTACTATTATAATTAAGTCCTAGGACTATGCGGTAGATTTCATTATAATCAAAACAAAGTATAGAAATATCAGTTACCCCATAATCCTAGGACATCTGTGGTTAGCTACGGCTACTTCCCTCATTGACTGCAGCTCAAGAAATATGGTCATTACCAATGGTCAAGATTGCAAGAAATTGTCACTATACCCTACAGCTAAACCATTTGCCGCAGACAATAAACAATGGTCTAACGATGACTCTGATTGTTCCAAGGATATCATTTCCTCTCTTTCCATGGTAGTAATTCAAGAACACTTAGATCATATTCAATGTGACTACCATGACATTGATTATGTACATAGCCCGAGTTCTGCACCTTATTCCTGCGCTAGGTTCATTCTAAGTCCTACGCTCAACTCAGGTATTGATTCTTCTACTAGTCCGATGTTGTAACTTTACTAAAATCAAAAATGACTTCATGGATGAGAATAACCAACCCATTATTTATCCATTTGCAAGGAACATAGATTTAACAAAACGCTTATTTCAAAACATATCCTCGGTGCACAAAATTATACCACATAAATGTCAATTAAATGCACTTCTAAGAAGATATCCATAGGTCAATTCAATTTAACCTAATACAAAACAATTTCTTGTTCTTCATGGAAGAACTCTGACAGTAAATAGTTGGTTAAACGATGAAGAGGAAAAACATTGTTCAAACTCCTCTTCTCTCATCCCCAAGATTTCTCTTAGGAATACAATGATATTAAGGGTATACATCCTAACATCTGTACACATCACATTTACACCAATGAGGCCAAACTAATCAGGAAACCTCAAAGAAGGATAAACCCAACACTTAGAGACATTGTTAAGAATGAAATTTAAAAGATCTTGAATGTAGGTTTTATTAATCTAATTTCAGACAGTCGGTGGGTTTCTCCTTTGGTGATAGTACCTAAAATTAATGGGAAATGGAGAGTGCGTGTGGACTATAGAGAGTTAAAAAAGGACACTCACCAGGACTATTTCCCATTACCGTTTATTGATTAGGTCATGGATAGATTATTAGGTAAAAGATAATTCTCATTTCTTGATGGATTTAGTGGATGTAATCAGATCAAAATAGCTCCTGAAGACCAAGACGAGATAATGTTAACCTTTCCTTGGGGTACCTTTTCTTACATGGTGGTGCCTTTTCGGTTATGCAATGCCCTAGCCACTTTCCAAAGAGCCATGTTAGTTATCTTCTCAGACCTCACTCATGATTGTGTAGAAATTTAGATGGGTAATTTTACAATCTATGGAGAAACATTTGAGGAATTAATCAGTAATTTGGATAAATTTCTTCCTCACTATGAAAAAATTCACTTATCCTTTAACCATGAAAAATTCATGTTCATGATGGAATAAGGTTTAGTTTTAGGTCATCATGTTTTAATTGAAGGAATTAAGGTTGACCCAAATAAATTAAGCATAATTATGAAGTTTCCCTCACCCACCAATCAAACTAAGGTAAAAAACTTTCTCATTCATGTTGGTTATTATCGTAGGATCATCTTAGATTATAGTAAAATTACTTCTCCATTGTTTTCTCTACTAACTAAAGATTTTGAGTTTTACTAGACAACAACATGTCAAAGGGCCTTTGATACGATTAAGGAAAAACTAATTAGTACTCCAATGTTGAGAGGTCCCAACTGGGATTTACCATTCCAAATTCAAACATATGCTTCCAATGAAGCAATACATGTTGTCCTAAGATAATAAGCGGAAGGAAAACCATTTCATGCAATTTACTATATTAGTAAAAATATTTCTCCCGCTGAGAATAATTATAAAACAACTAAAAAATAATTCCTAGTTATGGTGTATGCAATATATAAGTTCAAAAATTATATTACAGGATATGAATTCATTGTACATGGTGACCACTCTTCCATAAAATATCTCATGAATAAACCTTTGGTTAATGGAAGAATTTTTAGATGGCTATTGCTACTGTAGGAATTCAATATTAAAATTGTTAATAAACTAGGGAATTCAAACGTTGTTGTTGACTTCCTCTCTAGGATCACAACTTCAGAAGAAGAGGAACAAGTCAATGATGACCTTTTAGATGAACATTTGTTTGCATTATCTACTACCTTTCCTTGGTATGCAGACATAGATAATTACTTAGCCATAGGGAAGTTTCCAAACTTTTTCACACCCAAGAAAAAGAAGTAATTAATTAAGCAGAGTGTGATGTATACTTGGTTGAATGCAATCTTATTTAAATGTGGTCCTGATCATGTGTTATGTAGGTGTGTTGTTGAGAATGAAATATTTGATATCCTACAGGAATGCCATGATGAACCATCAGGAGGCCTCTATTCAATGAAAAGAACCATTCATAAAATCCTAGGATCTGGATATTATTGGCCTTCCTTATTCAAGGATGTTAAGAAGTATGTGTGGAGGTGTGATAAATGCCAAATAATGGAGAAATCAACATTTACATCAGAGATGTACCGCCAAACACAAGTTGTTCAGGAGCCATTTTAAAAGATGAGAAGGTTGCATATTTTCTTTATGAACAAATATTCCAAATATTTGGATCGCCAAGAACAATTTTTTCAAATGAAGGGCCACATTTCATGTCATGGGTAATCATCTCTTTAGTGGATACATATCAATTAAAACATAGTAAGTCATCTCCCTACCACCCATAATCAAATGGGCAAGTTGAGGTGACCAAAAGAGAATTGGAAAATTTACTTACAAAGATTATGGACATATCAAGAAGAATTGGGCTTAAAAGTTACCAGAAGTAGTATGGGCCTAGAATACTACATGGAAAAAACAACAGGATTTACACCATATGAATTGGTCTATGGTAAGAAACCAATCATGCACATAGAATTTGAAATCCAAACATTGAGGAAGACCTCTGAGGTGGGGATCGAATTGACTAAGGTATAACAAGAAATAATTATTCAATTAAATGAATTGGATGAGATTAGGCTTACAGAGTTACAACAAACTGATATCATCCAACAAAAAAGGAAACTCTTGCATGAAAAACAAATCAAGCCAAATAAGTTTCAAAAAGGAGACCTGGCCTTAATTTTTGATTCCAACTATAAATATTTCAAAGGGAAGCTACATATGAGGTGGATGGGTCCTTACCAAATTGCAAAATTATATGATAATGGGACCGTCCAGTTGATTCCAATTGATGGAGAAAGAAAATTCATGTTGGTTAATGGCCACAAACTAAGGTTATACCAAAAACCAACATCTCAACAAGAGTTTTAGAGAGCAATACAAGAAAATTCAGATCTTCATTGTGTAGGAAAGGTTTCTTTTCCTATCACAATGTAGACCTGAACTATCATATTTTAGAAATAACGAGGGGATGATTGAAAATAAGAAATGGAAATCATCTTCCTTCAGAGTATTGAGTGAAAACCAGAGATGGTGCCCCATGTTTCGTTAAACAATAAAAAAATGGAGAAGATTGAAAACCAAAAATGGAGATCTTCTCTCTCCTAAATTGATCAACAGAAATAAAAATATAGTACCACTTATGCATGGAGCATGACATCATCAAAGGTAGTAGAGAGGTGTCACACTTAATTTCAAATAACAGTGGATATTGACAAGCTTTAATATCAAGGTATGCACATTTAATGACCCTTATCATTGTAAGGTTGTAAATTTAAAGTTAAATTGTTCCATCATGTATATTAATTAACCATATTTTCCCAAATCATATCACACATCTGAAAATCCACTCCAAATCTGCCATCCATTAAATTCCATAATGTTTTACACGTTTCAAAGTACTTATCCCATCACCTTGGGATTTTGGATTGAATTTTCCACATTCAGTAATATCACCTGCATAACAAGGTTGTTTGACATTTGTGCTATCAATTAGGTTTCTCTCTATCTTGCACCATACTTCTCTTGAGATATTCCTATCAACTCCTACATTACCAGTACTTTTTTGCTTAATTATTTATTCCTCAAACAAAAAATGGGACCCAGACTCAGACACGAACCTACCGATTTAGTTTAACTCTTGGCGGATTCAAATTCAATAGAAGTTTTTGAAAAATTCGGGTGGTTGGATTTTCTCTTGTCATATGAATAATTTAACATCCCAGTGAGATAGGAATTTACAAGGAATATGGAGGAAAGCTACTCAATCATAAATAGTAAGGAAATAGGCTCCTCCCTGATTGTAATTATTCAATTTTCTAGAGTTCCAAACGATGGGTTAGCTATTACTAAGAAGACAATGTACCATGAATTAATTAAAATATTTACAGTATGAAGAAGAAAAAAATTATAATTGGTAATTGATAGTAAATGGGAAGGTAAAAGGGATCAAAATGGTTGATTAGATATTTTACATGTGAAGGGAAATATGAGATAGTGTTAGGTCCAGTATTGAGGATGCTCATACATTTACTCCACGGAAAGGAAAAACCCTAGTATAAGGTTAATTTGACCCAATTTATCTATGAAGCTATCTGTGTGGCCACTGAAAAATTCCACTGGTGGGAACCTATCTCAAATTTCAGGGTCTCATTCATTTAATCTGTAAGAATTTTTTTTGAAAAAGAGAAATGGCATGAGACTGTAGCTTAAATTTCAACAATCGTATTATCCCTCATCCACTTCTAGCAAACTTAGAAAATGTCATCATAACTCTCATACAAACCCTATTATCCTTGAATCCCTAGAGGAAAATCCATTGACACAGGAAGAACATGAAGCAGTCAAAACCATTCAAACATTGATTAGTACTCCAATTGAGCCAACTCTTCCATTCATTCCTGAAGAAGGATTGGTTAGGGATAAGGGTAAAGAACCCATGGAGGAAGGAGAACCTAGTTCTTTATACCCTGGTACTTTGTTGCCAATGTGTTGTCCTTGTCTAAAGTTCAGTTTGAACTTCAAATGGCTCAAGAAAGGGTTGACCAATTGCAAAAATTATTGGATGCGAAGCATGCCGGTTTTTCCCAGTAATTATCTTTTCAAGAAAAATAGAGTCAAGAACTTTAGAGTATGGTATCACACTAGGAAGAGAAAACTCTTCAATTACAATAGGCATTACATGAAAAGGGGTGGGATGTATATGTATTGGAAGCATCCGTTACTCAGTTGTAAAAATAACAAAAGCATGACTTCCCTCAAATCATTGTAATGAAGGGGATGAGCAAATGGATGGAAGAATGCTATCATTTGAAAAAGGTTGAGGAAGAGAATATAAGTTTAAAAGAAGATATTGAGTTGATAAAACAAAATTTTCTCCATGTTAGTCAATTGTATGACCAAATGCTCTCTTGTAGACCTCCCTCCAATTTTTATGTCATATTCTTAAAAGCACAATTCTTCAAATGGAAAATCAATAGAGTCAGGTCTCATTTGGACATTGAATTTGAAAATGACCATCAATTTTTAGAATCATACACTATTGTGAATGATGTTGAAAAGAATTTATTATGTGAATATTATATGCACAGATTCTTGATCCCTGGGAAAATAGAAATACCTTTAAATTTGTATGTGGGAGAAGTTAAATTGAGGTCATTTGTTTCAACCCTAATACATGAAGGTGAGTGGAGATATAAAAGAGAAATATTTTTACAGTCAAAGTTTATAGTAGGCCTCCTCGTGTGGCATGATATTCTAGCACCACTCAAATTTTTTAACTGGTTTAGATCACAAGTGTACTATCTACATCTCGTAGATAGATTCACTGAAATTTTATAGAGTTGTGTAAAGAACTTCCGAGAGAAAGTGATTCCTACTTTTAATGTCAAATTTCTTGCATCACAACTATGATATCAACTTTTTGTCGAGCCATATAAAATGAAGGAAGACATTTCACCCACCAATCTCATGTGGTCATTAAAAAGGGAAAAAGATGCATGTAAAACTATCCTTGGCCTTAAAGATCAGTGGATTGGAATACGCTATAGGCCACCTCCTTTTCTTGCACCAATACCAAGATGGAACTCAAATAATGATTAGGAAGAAGATATTTATACAACCTGGCAAAAGAATGTGGTAGATCACTTTGGGTTTTTTGAAATAAGAGCTGATGAGACATGACAAACATTCACTAATGAGTATAACTGTTCTAGAATAGTAGAACTCCTTAATAGGTAGCACGAGGACCTGCTAAATCTCTAGTTAGGGGGAGGTGATGAACCCCATTTTTGTCATGATAAACCTTGTGTAATTATGTTCAAGCCATGCCAGAAACTATTCTATTTTTTATATTATTATGCATGATGGATTAACACATACTTTATATTTATTATTTTACTATGTTTATGGGAAATTGTTGTGTGTACTTATGATGTTTCACCTTGTTAATTCTTGTGCATAAAAGGATTGAATATGATATGGATAAATATTAATTATGTGTGAAAAAATTGCATATATTGAAGTTTTATATGGAGTGAAGGACTTGGTATATAATGTTATCCAATTTTACACACATGGCAAAATTGGACGACGGGGTCCTATTATGTTCAAAATGAAACGTTAGTCCCGACAGGCCCATTCCCAGTCATCATGGGTATAAATTAATTACAATTGATAAATTATGCTTGAAGGATATCTATTTTGTTTCAATCATCCATCAATTATGAGGGAGAAATCCAGAAGTTAAAATTAAGGGAAAAGAAACCAATTTAGGGTGACAAGGGCATTATGAGATGAAAATAGCTCATTGAGCAGCTCGGAAAGCTTATCAGAGAGATCATAGAATGTATAAGGGTTAACAATCAATGCAACTCGGTCAGGATAAATTGATTTTTTCAATTGAGCTAAGTTGAAAAATGAAGGGGCTAGGTTGCACAAAATTTGGATTGTCTTTCAGAATAAATGGGCACTAAGGTTATTACTGATTGGTTCTAGTTATATGAAGGTAATATTTTGAATGACTTGGGATCAACATAATAAAGGAACCACGTCGATGATTCCAGATGAATAAATATCCCTGAGCTCGCAAAGGTATTATGGAGGCATCAAGTTGGAGATACGTGGAACTCATATCAAACATGCTGATGTAGAGCTCGGTTGGGATGCATGGAAGGAAACATTATGCGAGTTTCTCAGAGTATAGGATTAACACTCATGGAGGATGGTGAGATCCTCTCTAAAGTAATGAAGCTTAGATAGACCATTACAATGAGATATTTTGGTCAGGCTCACCGATGCAAAATCTAGCGAGCTCGTGAGAATGAATGGACCTAGAAATGTGAAAGGAAAGGTAGCTCACGAAAATGATGATCATGAAAATAATTTGGAGCCATAGATGAATCAAATGAATTCAAGTATGAAATCATTATAGGTAACTCATGTTGGCTAGGTTACATGATCATATCGGTAATGTGTTTGGATTAGGTCGAGTCGCAGTATTCGGAAGGGCCGATTTTTCTTAGAGTTGGAAAAATGATGTGGTGTGACCTGAGTTGCTTGGGAGCTCAGGAACGTTGTGTTTAGGTTGGTAATAAGATCAAGGATGGTATTGACTCAGGTGAGTTGGAAAGCATTGGTTCCAAGTCGAGGTAAGTCGAGCTCAGAAATCAACTAGCAAGGGACTAGGTGATTACAAGTTTTGCACTTGGGGATTTTTGGGATTCTTGAACCCAAGTTGGCAGGTATGCAGGGATGGAAGGATATCGGTTCTCTGTGATAGTTTAGCCAAGCCTTTACGTGGGAATCATGTGGATGATAAGCCATGGAGAGATTTAATTTTTTTGAGATAGGGAAACTTGTACTCGTTTTCTCGTGAGTGATTGGATCCACTAGGAAGACATGGAAAAATGGTGAGTTCGGTTCATACGTGATAAACTAGTGAAAACCCAGTCAGAGTGATAATTAAGGAAATTCAAGCCTAATGTGGCTTTCAACTTGACTTGGAAGTAGGAATTTAACGCATAATCTTCCAGGTTTATTGTCAAGTCATCTCATGATCAAGGTATATGTGGAGAGTTGTAAGAGCCCCTATGCATTTGACATAGTTAATACATGGTTAGAATAATTAAATGTGGATTTGATCGGCATGTCATGTTTAACATTGCGAGTTTCTTGTTCGATATGTTTCAGGGTGGTTTCCATGGTGATGAGCATGTTATACATGAACGTCGATTGATGTGGCAAATGAGAAAGGGGAAGAAATCAGTATGAGATCGATGGTATCGAGAATAGGTGGAAAAACATGAAGATCACTGAGTGAATCAAGGAAATTAATACGTGGATCTCATTCATTACAAGTGGCAATATTTAAATGAGTCGCTGAGCTAGTCTTTAAGGCCTAGTGTAAGGCGGAGATTGACGAGCCATCACAACATGGAGAAGCATTACAAGAAATTTTAGGTGAGAAATTCATTTGATGTATAGAAAGTAAAATCCCAAGCTCAAGAAATGTAAAATAAATCTCACATGTATTAGCAAAAGAAGTAGTAAGCACCGAGTTAGAGAAGCTTAGTTATGGGCACACTGGAAGTGAAGGTCTATTCACACAAGGAGCTTGCAGACCATAATTAATGAAGGCCAAGTCATGTCCCTAGAACTTATTTTATTCATCATAAATAAAGGATGAGTGATTTGTGGATGATACTTGGTGCATTAACAAGGGATCTCGGTGTCGCGGTGAATCTCGATGAAGATGAGCTCAACACATCTATATTATCCAAGGGAAACCCAACAGTCGAGTTCCAAAATACAAAAATCACGAGAGCCTTGGATATCTCGTCTAACTGAGTGAACATGGTGATCTGATATATGGGATATAGCTCGGTTATGAGTGACAGAAGTTTGGCATAGGCTCAAAATATGGATTTCGAGGAAACAAATGATGAAAGAGTTAATTGAGGTGATTGATTCAAATTAAGGATTCATAGAGGTGTATGCGATAAGAGACTATCAACTCAATTTGATGGTTGACTTGCCAGGTGCACAAGGAAATAGCTCAGGCTGAGCCTAGCTAACATTCGTACAAGTAAAGTGATGGTTACAAAGTTATTTCCCAAGCATGTCGAATATGATCTATGGTGGCTTGTCAAACTGATTAGGGGAGGTCTGATCGAGCTCCCCCAACTCATGGAATGTCTTCTGCACTCAACAAAGAATATGGTGGGTGGCCAAGTATTTTCAATTTTCCCAAAGTATAGGAAACTAGGCGAGCTCTGTATTGAATGAATAATGACTCTATTGTGTTGACATGGTGAGCCAATTCGTGGGGTATCAATATGGGTTTGGTAGAATATACATCTCACTAGAGCATAGTCGAAAACTCACAATATAAATGAGGAGCATTTTGGGAGTAACTTGGTGTTTGTGGATGGAAATGCGTCTCACTGAGGATATCTTGGCAAAACTAGAGGGAAGCTTGACAATTAGGAGATTCTGAGTAACTCATCTCGATGCGAGGTGTTACAAAAAAAGGGTGACTCAGTGGTGAGTTTGTGTGTTAAATATGGCTTGCAACTTTCAATACTAGTGAGAGTGCTCAATGCAAATGATCTCGATTCAAAGGAGGAGTAACTATGTAGCTTGGCCATCAAAAGAATGGAAACTCAGGGATCGAAACAAGTAGCCTGGTTTTAATGGTCATGAGCAAAGGAGTTTAGGAAACGAGTTAAAGGTATCTCATGGAGTTAGGTCACATGGAGGAGCATTAAGAGCTTGATTTGGTTAAATACAAAAGAGGGCCAAGAAGAGTCGGTGGGGCATGGAGATGATCCTACCATATTTGAATGCAAGGGAGCTCATACTTAGAGACAAGTTCAATAGTGAGCGAGATGGTGATTTGCTTGGGCATGGATTAGAACTCAACAGAGTATGACATGAGTATCTCTACCAAGATAAGGTGTAGTAACATTGAGTCGGGTAGAATGGAGTGTCATCCGAGTCATTGAGAGTTTGTGACACTGACAGCGAGTTAAAATAAATAACGAGTTAATGAAATATAGTCACCAAGCTATCGTGAATGGTGAAATCACTCAATGTATTGAGATAAGAATAGGGGTGCCAAAACCAAGTAGATAGCATAGTTGATGAGCTTTTTCGATGTGATGAAGGATATGAGCTCGATACCAAATCGGTGAGTTGGCTTGGCGAGCCAACCACTGAGTTTGTCTTTTTGGCCATTTCACATGGAACCCCACCTTTAGCGTAAACCAATCAATGGGGGGCACCATATTCTAATTAAATTAATATTTTTATTTTAAATATTTTATTAATAATATTCATTATTATTATTAAAATATTTTATTTAAATATTCTTTTAATTAATTGAGGATAAAGTCAACAACATTAGTGGGACATGATGGAAGTCTCTCAAAGTGGTTCAACCAACTGTAATAAATACATCATGTACCTTCACTATAGGAAAGACAGTTATGAATTTTTCTCTTCTCTCTCACATATTCTTCTATAAATGTAAGTTGGAATTTCATTCCAACAGGTTGGACAAGTTGGACTTCTGAGACAAGTGTATAGTTTTTCAAGAAACCTCCTTCTTCTCCAAGTTGTCCTTGTATGTTGAGGGAACTTTCAAGCCTTTTTCCAAGATTGTAATGGAAACTATTTCCTCTTGTGAATGTATAATGCATTGTGCACATTACTGAAGTAATAAAAGTGTGTGTTTTGTGACTAATCTCGGTACTTTCATCCTTCTATACTTCCTTGTGCCTTTCTCATGCTTGCAGGTACACTATGTAAGTTCAAGTTTCTATTATAGGTTCTTGGAGCTCTATGCTTATCAGGTGGTGGAGCATTACATGCAGTTGAGTTGTAGTTCTTGTTCACCCTTCTCAAGTTCATCCTTTTTCACATAAAGACTAATAACTTATTTTGTTTGATTGAGTTTAACAAAGGGAACAAATGCTTCCTAGTCTGTGGTTTTTGTTACCCTCTCTAAGTTGTAGTAGGTAAATTTGACTTGTGGTGTACAACACCCTTTTCAAATCAACCCTTCTTGAGTCTAAAAACACCCTTTATTTGTTGCATCACCATCCCTAATATAGTTTCATTTCATTCAAGTCTCTTTCCCTAAAACCCATGAAAATGTTAGCACAGGTCTAGGTAACCATTTTATTACACTAGAAGTTGTACAACACTTAGTTTAGGAAGAGGAAGTTGGCCTTCTCCATAGTTTCACCTTGAACCCAATTCCTATAGCTTGAGAGGTGATCCCATGTTTCTCAATCACACCAAATGTCATATTCACATTCTGGTCATTCGAAGGGTGCAATGATTTGGTGAAAATATATTTTTGCATGCCTGGTGGGACCAAGAGTTGGTACTTCTCTTTTCACTTACACAAATCAAAGTACCTGGAGACTCTATATCTCTAGATTCCAAATCTCAGTAGTTAACTTATGCAAAGAATTTAGACAAGAGATTCTTCAAAGCAAGGAAATTATCAACATATCAAACTATCCTTGTCCCCTCCAAAGAGAAGGAGAAGAGGCATTTCAACATCACCAGTTACAGATTTACCTCGTAGGAGTTATTCAACTCCTCTGTAAGGAAGGTTTACTCCACCAAGGAATAATCAACCTCTTGTTGTTATGGCATGAAACCAATTTTTTCCCCCTTTCAATGCAATAGGTCCTCTTCTATTGGCTCAATGAGGCCCTATACCTATTGTGGCACTCAAAATTTTACCCTTTTACATAGGGGAAACTAACATTACTCCAGTGGAACATATTCTTGATGTAGCAAACATTTGTGTAGTACATTATATCACAAAGGAAAACATTACAGTTAGACTTCTTGTTACCTCTTTCAAGGGAAAATCACTTTAATGGTTTCAAGGGTTAAGTGTTGGCACTATAACCACTTGGGATGAGTTAGGAGAAAAGATCTATAAATAATTTCAAGAAAATAGTGATCACCTATCACTTTTGGAATAACTCACTACCATGAAGAGAGATCCCTAAGAATACATGAGTGATTTCAACTTACGATTCCACAGAACTTGGAATAGGATTCTGTTACTCATAAAGCCTTCTCTAAATAATGCATTCTTGTACTATTTGCGAGCCTTGAATAGTGATGTATTAGTTATGATCCAGTCCATGGGAGGGACTACATTACCTAATGCCTACAAAGTTTCCATAAGAGCGGAAAATTCCTTGATTCAGGCTAGAAATATAGCTCCATGACCGCCAAATCCATTGTCACCGGATCTTATGAACAATTATCCTATCATTGCTCCTATTCCAACAGCCTCTAATCAACCAACTCAGTCTTCCCTACCTCTTTAAATGATCTATTTGAATTCAAGTCACTATCGCAAACTTTTGGAAATGATCTTGTTGCACTCAAAAGGAAACAATTTCAATATAATCATCCATACCAGCCACAAAACCAACATTATCAGGTTAATCATCCTCCTTTTCAAGGGAACAATCAGCCTCAAAATCAAATTGTAGGTCAAGCTACAAATGTCAGGCCTTTGAACATTCGGAACCCTCTTGCTACTAACTCATCGAGAGCCATAGTACCTGTTCAGAATAATCTAGTTGAAGACTATGAATGGTGCTATTATTTTTCTCAACCCCACAATCAAAATATTTATACCAATGGATTTCTTAGCCAGGCCCTTATGGTTTAAAGAGAATCTACCCCTTCACAGATAACAAAAAATTGATCTATGTAAGAAACATCAGATCAACCGTAGGAACCTAAAGAAACCACTTTTCTAAACTAGAAAGAAGATTTTTTTTTTTGGTTTGAATACAAATTCCTCATTAGTGGTAGCAAAAAATTGTTTCAAGAAGAGAGAAATGGAACCTCAACCTTCCAAATCTGATCAAGCATCCACTTCATAGCCTCACCCACAAGCAATGGTTGATAAAGATGAGGGAAAGAAACCTCCAGAAACACCTGCTAGCCAAGTTATGAAGAAAGAAGGTTCTTCAGGAATCATAGTACCCAACAAACCCTTTCTAAAAGAGGATCCTAACACCCAAATAAGTGTCAGAAAATTTGGATCAATTCCCTTCAGCACAGTAGAACAATTGAGGAAAACCAATCTAAGCATTACTATGTGGGACACACTCTCAATTCCTTCTCAAATAAATTTGTTGCGAGAGGCTCTAAACAATTTTGGTATGATCGATGAATCATCAGGTCATGAAACAACAACTTCTACAATTTTGTGTCAACCAGAAGGGAAAATTACCCCAAAGGAAAACAAACCACCACCATTCTATATTTCCTTGATCATTGGTGACCACCTGGAACATAATTACATGATCGATTCTAGTGTCAGTAGCTTAGTCATGTCTAAACAAATTACAGATGTACTAGACATACAATATGCATCGGCTATAAAAGGATTTGTTTAGCTAGATGGCACATCCATTTATACTATTGGAATTATCAAAGGAATTCAACTTACCATCCATGCATGCCCCAGTTTATCATTCACCCAAGACATATCAGTCATTGATCTCCCTCCTCTCTTTTCCATCTTCCTTTCACGATATTTCACTACTAAGATGGGAGGTTATCTATCAATTGATTGGTTGCATATGATTCTCAAGACTTGATACTGAACCAAAGTGACTATAAGGGCTGAACCAATCTTCCATAATCACGTAGAACCCTACACTATTATGGCTATGAATGGGAATTACACCATCAGAGATCTGGAAAAAGAAGATGTTGATCATGAACCAACCACTCTTGTTGAAGAAGTCCCCGATAATGTGCTAGATTAAGTAATTGGAGATCATCAGTATAATCCTTACGTTTATGTGTTAGCATAAGAAGAAGCTAGTTTGTTTCTGTTGGAAGAAACATGATTTGTTTCTGTATGATCATATTGTGCACGAGGGAAATTTATTGGGGCATGTTGTTTCAATGGAAGAACTATCAATCGATCCACCCATGATTCATTTGATTATGTCCCTATCTCTCCCAAGTCACAGGGAGGGCCTCCACATTTTTCTGGGAACCATAAATTAATATACGAAGATTTATCCCTCAATTTGTGACATTGGATAAACCATTAAAAAACATGATAAAGAAAAACATGCCATTCTCATAGACAAAGGAAGGATGAGAGAGCTTTGAATCCATAAAAAACAACCATTTCTCAAGCGCCCATGCTAGTGAACCCCAGGTTTGATAAATACTTTATCATTTATGCTTTTACAAGTAAAGAGAGCATATCAGGTATCCTCACCGAGTAAAATGACAACCTAATGGAGAAACCAATCTCTTTCTTTAGTCAATCCCTCAAATACTATGAGCTCAAATACTCATTCGATTAAAAACAAGACTTTGCAATTATTTGAGATTTGAAGAAATTCAAGCACATGTTGTCCAACAATAGAATTCATCTGATGGTGTCTCATCCAGGTGTCAAAGAATTTTTTCTGAATGAAGAGATGAACAAAAAATGTGCTAGATGGATTATGAAGGTGATGGAGTATGGCATACATATCAAAGTTACCAAACTTGTCAAAGGTAAATATTTTTTTCAACAACTTGTTGCAGACGTGTCCAGTCAAAAGGCGATAAGGATGTGATGCTCCTAAACATTGATGAGAGTGATGATCAAGTTTACTAGTTATATAAAATGAAAAATTTCCTTTTCTTAGGAGTATATTCTGTGAACATGGATAAATATAAAAGACATAATTTCCATCTTAATTCTATTCCATATGTTCTAGTAGATAACATTCTCTGTCGAAAGGATTTGAACAATGTTCTCCTTCAGTACGTGGGACCGGAATAGGTACCTAAGATACTAGAATATTTTCATAATGGCCTATCTAGAGGACATTATCCTACATGAAAAATTGTTACCAAGATCATGCAATCCGGCTACTATTGGATGGATTTATTCAAATATTCCCATCTTTGGGTAAGGAAGTGCAAGGAATGTGCCTTTTTCACTAGCAAGGAGAATTTGGTAGCTCTCCCACTGCATTCAATTCAAGTGGATCAACCCTTTTCAATGGGGGTTGGATTTGATTAGAATGATTAATTATCCATCCAATGACAGACATAAATGGGTCCTTACTGCAATAGACTATTTTACTCGATGGAAAAAAGTAGCAGCATTAAAGGAGAGCAATGAGAAGTTAGTTCTTGATTTCTTAGAAGGAATAATGACAAGGTTCAGTGTCCCGTTTATAGTCATTTTAGAAAATGCAATGGATTTTCTTGGTATGAAGTTGAGTGAATGGGCTGTTAAGAATGGGGACTACCTCAAGAATTCATCCAATTACTATCCACAAGGAAACGAATTGGTTGAGTCTAGCAACAAAAACCTCATAAGGATTATTAAGCGCACAATAAAGACTAATTGGAGGACTTGGCATACACATCTTAAGACTTCATTATAGGAAGATCGAATCACACCTAAAATGGGCATCAAAAAATTATCCTTTTGTTCTTGTATATGGAAGAGAAGCAAAAATTTCACTCTCCCTGGAATTACCTTCTTTGGATTTGGCCCATCAACTTGAGGCCATGGAGAATGATTCCTTATCGATAAGGTTTACTGAACTCATGGAGTTAGAGGAATTGTGAAACAAGGATATGAAGACTTTGGAGAAACATAAGGCTCTAGTTAATAAATATTTTGACAAGAAAGCGTCCAACAGGCATTTTCAAGAAGGAGATTTAGTTCTCAAATAGGACAAAGATAGAGCTAAACCAGGTAGGCATGCCAAGTTTGACGCCCTCTGGAGTAGGTCATACATCATCACGAGTTGCAAAGAGGTGAATTAATTTCATCTATCTAGGATCAATGGAGAAGAACTTCCCATTCATGTTAATGGGATACATCTCAAATATTGTTTTTGAGAAGCATTCCTCCCCTTGCACAATTTAGTTAGGTGTTTTTCTCCAAGTGCTTATGCACATTGTTATTGTGTGTTGTTGTTTTATTTTCCTCATTGTTGTGTTTTGTGTTGTTCTTGCACATTGTATCATCATTGAAAGGTTTTCTAGGAGAAGAAGGTTCAAAATTTCCATAAAAGTTTCATGATGTTGTATCATTCAAAATTATGCAGTGTGCCACAGATGCCAAGAATTCATGAACTCCAAACTATTTCTTACTTACCATTACCGGAAGATCCAAGATCAATAGTGCTTAGAGAGACTTCAAGACGCATTCTAAAATATCATATTAGTTTTGGGATGGTGACATCAACTCCATGCCCAATGGATGACTTAAGGCTACTAGAATCGTGCTTAGTAAGAGATCATCCCCGAGAGGTTGCTAAAAATGTTATCCAATTTTGTACACATGGCAAAATTGGACAATGAGGTCCTATTATGTTCAAAATGAAATGTTAGTCCTAATGGGCCCATTTTCAGTCATCATGGGGATAAATTAATTAAAATTGATTAATTATGCTTGAAGGAGTTCTATTCTGTTTCCATCATCCACCGATTATGAGGGAGAAATCTAGAATTTAAAATCAAGGCAAAAGAAACCAGTTTAGGGTGACAAGGGCATTATGAGCTGAAAATAGCTCAGTGAGCTCACACAATGTGTAAGGGTTAACATTCAACTCAACTCGATTAGGCTAAATTGATTTTTTGGGTTGAGCTAAGCTGAAAAATGAAGGGGCCATGTTGCATAAAATTTGGATAGTCTTTCATAATAAATGAGCACTGAGGTGATTACCGATCGGTTCTATTTATATAAAGGTAAGGTTGTGGATGACTTAGGCTTGGCATAAAAGAGGAACCATGTCGACAATTCCATAGCAATAAATATCCCTGGTCTTGTGAAGGTATTATGGAGGCATCAAGTTAGAGATAAATGGAACTCACATCGAACATGTTGATGCAGAGATTGGTTGGGATACATGGAAGGAAACATCAGGAGTGTTTCTTAGAGTAGAGGATTTAGGCTTGTGAAGGATGATGAGATCCTATCCAAAGTAATGAAGCTTGGATAGACCATTATAGCGAGAGATTTTGGTCAGGCTCATCGTTGCAAAATATAGCAAGCTCGTGAGAATGAATGGACTTGGAAATGTGAAAGGAAAGGTAGCTCACCAAAATGATAGGTCAAGTCACAGAATTCAGAGAAGCCGAGTTCACTTAGAGTTGGAAAAATGATGTGGTGTGACTCGAGTTTCTTGGGATCTCAGGAAATTTGTGTTTAGCTTAGAAACGAGCTGAAGGGTGGTATTGACTTGGGTGAGTTTGAAATCATTGGTGCCAAGTCAAGGTAATTCAAGCTCAAAAATTAAATCACAAGGGTCTCGGTGATTGCAAGTTCCACGCTTGGGAAGTTTTTAGATTCTCAAACCCAAGTTGGCAGGTATGCAAAGATGGAAGGATATTGGGCCTGTGGGATAGTTTATCCAAGCCTCTATGTGGTAATCATGTGGATGATAGGACTTGGGGAGATTCAAGTTGTTTGAGCTAGGGAAACTTGGAATCGTTATCCCACAAGTGATTGGATCCACCGAGAAGACATCGAAAAATGGCGAGTTTGATTCATACGTGATAAATGGTGAAATTACAATCAAAGAGATAGTTAATGCATGCAATCCTAATGTGACTTTCAACTTGACTTGGAAGTAGGAATTCAACACATAATTTGTCAGGTTTAATACCAAGTCATCTCTTGGTCAAGGTATACATGGAGAGTTGTAAGAGCCCTTAGGAATTCAATGTATTTAATAAATGGTTAGAAGAATTAAATGTGGAGTTGATTGGTGTTTCACACTCAAAATTTTGAGTTTATCATTTGATATGTTTTGGGGTGGTTTCCATGGTGATGAGCATGTTATACATGAACGTCGATTGATGTGGTGGATAAGAAAATGGAAGAACTCACTATGAGATCGATGGGATTGAGAATACGTGGTAAAACATGAAGCTTTCTTGGTGTAAGGTGGAGCTCAATGAGTCATCAAAACGTGGAGAAGTGTCACAAGAAATTTTAGTTGAGTGATTTATTTGATGTATAGAAAGTAAAATCCCAAGCTCAGGAAATATAAAATAAAGCTCACATGTATTAGCAGAATAAGTAGTAAGAACCGAATTGGAAAAGCTCAGTTATGGGCACACAAGAAGTTAAGTTCTATTCACACAAGGATCTTGAGACTGTGATTAATGAACACCAAGTCATGTCACAAGAACTCGGTTTATCCATCATAAATAAAGGATGAGCTATATTGTGAATGATACTTGGTGCATTAACAAGGGAGATTGGTGTCATGGTGAAGCTCGGTGAAGATGATCTCAATGCATCTATGTTATCCAGGGAAACCCAATAGTCAAGTTCCAAGATGTGGTAATCACAGGAGCCATGGATAGCTCATCTAACTGGGTGAACATGGTGAGCTGATATATGGGAGGTAGCTTAGTTATGAGCCATAAGAGTTTGTCATAGGCTCAAGATATGGCTTTCAAGGAAATCAATGGAAAAGTATTTAATTGAGGTGATTGGGTCAAATTCAAGGTTCATTGAGGTGTATGCAGTAAGACACTATCAACTCAAGTCAGTGGTTCACTCGCTAGGTGAAAAAGGAAATAGCTCTGACTGAGCTGAGCTTATATTCACACAAGTAAAGTGATGGTTGTAGAGTTGTTTCCTAAGCATGTCAAATAATATCTGGTTGGCTCATTGAAATGATTAGGGGAGGTTTGATTGAGCTCCCCCAACTCACAAAATGTCTTGTGCACTTGACGAATAATATGGTGGGTGGCCAAGTATTTTCAATGTGCCCCAAGTATAGGACAATATTTCAGTTCAGTATTAAACAAAGAATGACTCTATTATGTGGAGTTGGTGAGCCAATTCATGGGGGATCGATATGGGTTCGGTAGGATAGATGTCTCACTAGAGAATAGTTGGAAAGTCACAAGAAAAATGAGGAGCATTTCAGGAGGAACTCGGCATTCGTGTGGATGAAAAATCATCACAGTGAGGAGATCTTGGCAAAATTGGAGGGAATCTTGACATTCAGGTGATGCCGAGTAACTCTACTAGATGTGATGTGTTACAATGGAGGGTGGCTCGATGGTGAGTTCATGTGTTAAATGTGGATTCTGACATTCAATACTAGTGAGAGCGCTCAATACAAATGAGCTCAATGCAAAGGAGGAGCAACTCGGTAGCTCAGTCATCAATAGAATGGTAACTCAAGGCTAAAAATGAGTAGCTCGATTTAAATGGTAATGTGAAAAGGAGTTTAGGTGATGAGTTGAAGGTAGCTCATGGAGTTAGGTTACATGGAGGAGCATTAATAACTTGATTTGGTAAAATACAAAACAAGACCAAGAATATTCGGTGGGGCATGGAGATGAGCCTGCCATATTTGAATGCAAGGGAGCTCATACTTAGAGATAAGTTCAATACTTAGTGACATGGAAATTCGGTTGGGCATGGATTAGAACTCGACAAAGTATGACATGAGTAGTGATGGGGAGACTCTACCAAGCTAAGGTGGAGTAACATCAAGTTGGGTAGAATGGAGTGTCGGTCGAGTCATTGATAGCTCATGACATTGATAGTGAGTGAAAATAAATAATGAGTTCGTGAAATAGATTCACCAAGCTATCGAGGACAGTGAAATATTTCAATGCATCGAGTTAAGAACAGGTGTTTTGGGACCAAGTAGATAGAATATTTGATAAGCTTGGTCGATGCACTGAAGGATAGGAGCTCGATACCAACTTGGTGATTTGGCTCGGCGATCCAACCACTGAGTTGGTATTTTTGGCCATTTCACATGGAACTCCCCCCCTTCAGTGCAAACCAGTCAATGGGGGGGCCACCATATTCTAATTAAATTAATATTTTTATTTTAAATCTTTTATTAATAATATTAATTATTATTATTAAAATATTTTATTTAAATATTCTTTTAATTAATGGAGGATTAAGTCAACAGCATTAGTGGTACTTGATGAAAATTTCTCAAAGTGGTTCAACCAACTATAATAAATACATCATGTACCTTTAATTTAGGAAATAAATTTATGAATTTTCCTCTTCTCTCTCACATATTCTTCTATAAATGTAAGTTGGCAGCTCATTCCAATAGGCTGGACAAGTTGGACTTCTGAGATAAGTGTATAGTTTTTCAAGAAACCTCCTTCTTCTCCAAGTTGTCCTTGTATGTTGAGGGAACTTTCAAGCCTTTTTCCAAGATTGTAATGGAAACTATTTCCTCTTGTGAATGTATAATGCATTGTGCACATTACTGAAGTAATAAAAGTGTGTGTTTTGTGACTAATCTTAGTCATTTCATCCTTCTATACTTTCTTGTTGCTTTCTCATGCTTATAGGTACACTGTGCAAGTTCAAGTTTCTATTACAGGTTCTTGGAGTTTTGTGCTTATCAGGTGGTGGAGCATTACATGAAGTTTAGTTGTGGTGTTTTTTCACCCTTCTCAAGTTCATTCTTCTTCACTGGAAGACTAATAAATTATTTTTTCTGATTGAGTTTAACAAAGAGAACACATGCTTCCTAGTCTGTGGTATTTTGTTACCCTCTCTAAGTTGCAGTAGGTAAAGTTTACTTGTGGTGTACAACACCCTTTTCAAATCAAACCTTCCTAAGTCTAGCAACACCCTTTATTTGGTGCATCACCATCCCTAGTATAGTTTCATTTCTTGTAAGTCTCTTTCCCTACAACCCATGAAAATGTTAGCATAGGACTAGGAAACCATTTTATTACACTAGGAGTAGTACATCACTTAGTTTAGTAAGAGGAATTCATCCTTCTCTGGAGGTTCACCTTGATCCCAATTCCCATAGATTGAGAGGTGATCCCATGTTTCCCAATCACATTGAATGTCCTATTCACATTCTAGCCATTTAGATGGTGTAGTGATTTGGCTACAACATATACATTGGCGTAGGACTCTATTTTGTGTGATAGTGTAGGAATCTAGTTCATGTGCTAGCACATGACTCTCATCCTCATCAATCAAGAACCCATCTCATCAAAATTTTATCCCTTAAAGTTTGAGTGACATAAGTATGCATGCAAATAACTTATATTATGGAATTCCAGCTATCAACATCATTTGCTACCCAGAATCATCACCATTTATCAATTAACTTTCAAGGCACAAGAAGAGTGAACAATAATAACTGAAGAATCACCGTCACTTTAGTTTCTTCAATTAGTTATGGTTTGGATAATCTTCTAGGGGTGATTGACTCCTTGGAGTAATCAATCATAGATCCCCTCTTTAGGTATTGTTAACGCTTCAAGATCAAACACCTACAAATTGTTCCCTCTATTAATGTATTACTAAGAGTCAAGGGAATTTTTGTGTTCAAACATATAGTTATATTTAGAATTAGTAATTCAGAATAAATATGTCCCATAGAGAGACTAGGAATCTTTTTTTTGGTATAAAAGAGAGAATGTAATTATAGTTGGAGATTCCATATTTTTCTAGTTGTAGCAGCATATCTTGAATTCAATAAAGATCAAATTCAGGAGTAAGTTTATTTTTCAAGAAGTTTGGTATAGACCTGATCGAGGGGTAGGAGCAAGGGCAACTCCTACCCAATGAGAGGGATATTCATTCTTACCTTCTTGTTTTGTTCTTTAACAATTGTTGTTACTAGTTTATTATTTCTTTCTAAATGCAATACAGTCTTTAATGTTGATGTTTTAGCTAACCTCCATTTTTGCTTTCAATTCCAGTACTTTAATTTCATGCATTTCATTTGTAATCATGATCAATTAAATAAATTCTTAGTTTTAAGATAGAAACCCATTTTGGGACTGTGTTCCTACTATTCCTTTTGTTACAAACAGTCGTTGGATGCCACCCTGGATTGACAGATTAAATTTATTAAATTACAAGCCCAACAACACTCGTTAATATATTTTCCAATTTGTAAAATGAGGACTCGAGGTTATATGAGGTGATCAGGTATGTCTCTCGACCCACATTTTCAACCTAACTAGTTGACACATGTACCAAGGTTTAAAATATTTAATAATAGAAATATAATTATTTCTTATTATTAAATATTTAACCTAAATTATTTCCCTAGGTTTGAATATTTAAAAATAGAAATATAAATATTTCTTATTATTAAATATTTAACCTATAGTATAATATTGGTCCCATATTTAATTAAGAGGTGGCCAGCCCACTTAATCATTATGTTTCAACACTCCCCCTTAATGTTAAGTGGGATAACATATGCCAATAGATTACCTACCCACAGTACACTACAATATTTACAATCCTTAAACCATAAAGGTTTTAGACTAGCATATAGGTTGAAGTAATTATAAAACCTTCATCATACTCAAGTTACATTTTGGTAGAAAAGGATTTGGAATCACAAAGATCATCCCATGATCACTGTCTAAGTATGATTTGTGAGTTTTACATGTTCTCACAAGTTCTCGTAAAATTTTACTTGAAACCGAGCATATAGGATCCTCTTATAACCAAGGTTCTCCTTAACAATATACTTACATTGGATGTTTACTAGTCAACTCAATAACACTAAAGAGTTTACTCAAGTCCTCCTTTAAGGTCTTTCTACACTTATTTCTTAAAAATAATTTGAGGAGGTATACACACACCCAAAGGTATTTATTACATTGCATTTTTCATTTTATAAATACCAAGTTCTATTAGGAGGTGACACTCTCATGCACACTTACCCTAAACAGAAATTCTAAAAATCCAAGTTTTTCACAAAAGTGACAAAAATTTGCAGCGCTCAGGGGATTTGTGAAAATTTCAACAACCTGGTCTTCAGTTAGCACGAACTTGAGATCTATCTCACCACTTAGCACCTTCTCATGAATGAAGTGTATATGTATCTCAATGGGCTTCATCCTATGATGATGTACTGGATTATTTGCAAGAGCTATGGTGCTCTGGTTGTCACAGAATAAATGAATACTACTTTGATCATTCATCTTTATCTCGGTGAACAACCTCCTTATCCATAGTGCCTCTTTTGTAGCTTCCATTGCACTTCTAAACTCAGCTTCAGCTAAAGAGATAGAAATAGTTGGTTTCTTTTTACTGTACTAAGTAATGACACCTACACCAAATTTAAACACATAACCAAAATTTGATTTTCTATCTAATACATCACCAACATGATTAGAATCACAAAGTCCATATAAGTTAGCATTTTCATCCTTAGTATAACACAACTCATAATTGATTATACCTTTAATATATCTAAGAATTATTTTTGTAAGATTCCAATGATCTCTATAAGGTTTTTGTATAAGCCTAGAAGCAATTCCTATTGCATAGGAAATATTTGGTCTAGTTATAGTTAGATAAATCAAACAACCAACTAACTGCCTATATAAAGTAGGATCAAGTTTTTTTCCAACTTCCATAGGTGTAGAAATTAGTTTACAAACAATCATATTAAACTTTTTCAGTACATTGGTTTCATATTGTGCTTTAGAAACAAAAATAGAATTCTTATCTTGAAATATAACCATGCCAATAAAATGATGTAAAATACCTAAATCACTCATTTCAAAGTATTGTTTCAATTTTTCTTTAATCCTATGAATTAAAGAAGGACTATCACTAATAATAAGTAGATCACCACATATAGACATATAATGATAATGTGAGAACCTTCTTACTTAATGAATAGATCATTTTTAGAAGAACAATTAACAAAACTTAATTATTTAAAGAAAGTATTAGTTTTCACATACCAAGCTCTATGAGCTTACTTTAAACCATGCAAAGATTTTTTCAACTTACAAACATAGTTTTCTTTACCATTTTCTTCAAAACCTTTAGGTTGAGACATGTAAAGTTCTTCTTTTAAATCACCATTTAAAAAAAAATTTCACATCTATTTGGTTGATTACCCACCCAAACGGAGTAGCAATAACAAACAAGGTCCTTTCAGTGCTCATTTTAGCTAAAGGGACAAAGAACTCAACATAATCTATCCTAGGTTTCTAAGTGAAACCTCTAGCAAAAATTCTTTCTTTACATTTTTCAATACTACCATCAGCATTATATTTTACTTTGTATAACCATCTAGACCCTATAGCACTTATTTTCTCAAGAGGTGGAACAAACTCCCAGGTTTGATTTTAAATTGGGGAATTATATTCAGCCTACATTGCATTGATCTACTTCTCATTCCAAGAAGATTCTTCAAAACTTTTCCGCTCAGGTTCATACAAAGTCATTAATGCATGATATGTATGATGTCTTCTGGTCATTTTCCTAAGGTCAATAGGATTAGAAATTTCTAACATAGTTTGAGCCCATTTTGGTTTCTTATCTAGGGAGACAAGAGATTCAAACACATCCATAACATCCACACAAGAAACATCATCATGATCATTTACCATATTTTTATTATCAAAATCAGAACCATCATTAGAAATATAGACAGGATCAAGAGTCTCATGACTATTTATAGATGCATAGAAGTCTTTTTCCAAAACAACAACATTATGATTTTTAGTTAATTCCATTTTTATAGGGTCATAAATCTTTAAACCTGCAGTGTTAATACCATATCCAATGAAAATATAAGAAAAAGAAGTCATATCAAGTTTCTTTCTTTTCTTAGGGATATGTAAGGAGGAAGGACTACCAAATACTTTTAAATGCGATACATCAGGTTTTCGATTTGACCACTTCTCTAAGGAGGTCGAAAGGTGAATAACTTTTGTAGGGACCCTATTTAAGATGTAGACTGTCATCTTCATTTCTTCTTCCCACAAAAATTTGGGAATACCAACAAAATAAAGCATAGTGCAAGCCATATCTAAAATAGTCCTATTTTTCTATTCTATAACACCATTAGACTAGGGAGAATGGGAAGATGTTAATTCTCTTTTAATACCACAATAAATACTAACATATTCACCCCCATTATCTTTTCTAAGCTTCTTAATTAATAATTTGATGAATTTTCAACAATAGCTTTAAATTCCTAAATTTTCCAAATACATCAGATTTATTTTTAAGAAAATATGTCCAAATCATCCTTATGAAATCATGAATAATAGTCACAACATATAAAAAACTATTTAACAAATTTAATTCAAGAGGTCCTCTAACATCACTATGAACAAGTTCTAGTGGTGAAGAGGATATCTCCTCAGGATGTAAGTGAAAGGGTTTATCACTTTGTTTCAAGCGCAAACACCCTTCACAAGCATTGTGAGATGAAGACAACATAGGCAAGCCTTTCACTAGATTGTTTCTAGACATTTCATACAAGCTTCGATAATTCACATGTCCTAGCCTTTCATGCCATAGTTTTGAATTTTTCAAACTTTGAGATACAAAACAAGATGTAGAAGAAAAATCATCAAAAATATACAGAACATTTCTTTGAATTCCTTGAGCAATTATATTATCATTACTATCATTGTTGTACCAAGTATCCTTCAAATTTTGAATAGAAAAACCATCATCAGCTAATTGTGAACAGGAAAAAATATTTTTTTAAGCTTAGGAACAAATGAAACATTATTCAAAATACCATTTGCAAAATTTACTTTGCCTTTCTCTATTACTTCTAAAGATGATTTATCACCAAGAAACACACGTTCATTGATTTTTGTAACATCAAATAAAGAATTAGAAATACCAGTCATGATTTAAAGCACCTGGATCTAGAATCCATTCAGAATTAGAGGAAGAGTATAAAGCAACATATAATGCAATAGTATTAGGAGCATCCGTAAAACTATCATTTTTCCTTAAATTATATTTAGATGGGATAGGATGTTTCTGATTTTTATGGATAGGTTTCTAAGATTTACACTCTTTCTTTTTATACCCAAATTTTCTAGAATTGTGACATTTACTATTAAAGCTTACAAGAAACAAATGTTTAGAAGTAAAACTTTTCTTATCAGCAAATGAAGATTTAGATCTAAACTTATGATCAGAGAAGGTCTTGCGTGGTTTGAACTTCAAATTTTGAGCAAGAAGTGCCTAAGTGGCATTCTCCTTAGAGTCAAAGTTCATCATCACTTATTCTTCCTGTATTAGAAGAGAAATCAAAGTATTTAAATTAGGCAATTCATCATTATTCTGATATTTAGAGTTTAGGATAGAAATAAAATTCCTAAATCTTTCATGTATATTCAACTGAACAATAAAGTAGATTAAATTTTCACCAATTAAGTCACAATCACAACCATCTAATTGTGATTTGAAATTTTTAATTTTAGCTAAGAAATTAACTAATTTTTCATCTCATTTCATAGAAGTCATAAGTAATTATAAATCAAGTTTAATAATCTTAGATAAGCGTGTACATTCATGCATGGATTCTAATTGTATCCATAGCTCTTTAAGACATTCAATATTACCAATGTGTAGAAGATATTCATCATTCACATTACGCAGGATTATGGAAAGGGCCTCCTCTATACGCTATGAGAATTCATTCATATTTTCCGCATTCGCTTAATGATAGGTGGGCACAAGATCAGTTCCTGAAACAATCATCTAGAGTTTCCTCACCATAAGTTCTGATTCGACCCTGATCTTCTTTATATTGTAATTTGCTCCATTTAAGATCTCATATTTATTGAGGCAAAAGAAACTAGATGTCATTGTCTTTCAAATTTCCTAAAACACATACCCCATTATGATATAATGCACCAATGAGTTAGAAACATATTAATAAAAAAAATGACAATACCCATATTTGATAAAAAAAAACTTGTATTAGTTCATTAAAAATCAAGTATTATATATATATATATATAATATATATATATATATATATAAAGAAATAAATAATTTTTTTAAAAAATCTGATCATAAAAATATTAATAGAACCACATCTAAATTTATAGATCTAAAGAAACTATTAGACCATAAATAATTTTTTCATTAAAATGCAAACTAATTAACTTTCCATAATCAAATAATAACCCACATTATAAAGGGCTCTGACATTATACCCTAGACCTATCATAAAAAAATTCCGACCATATAGAAGATAAGATGAAACCCCTAAGAACAGACAACTTCAAATTTCTTAAAAGTGTTAATGAAGACAAAGATCCAGCAACTTAAATTTGACGTTTAAATGACCATCATTTTGCCTTATTTTTGGTCTGTTGTGAAGGTAATTTGACCGTTAATTTTAACACAGTGAAAATTTCTTGGATATGACCAGTTTAAATTTGACATCTAAATGACCATCATTCTACCTTATTTTTGGTCTGCCATGACAGTCATTTAACCGTCAAATTTAACACAGTGAAAATTACCTGTGTATTTCTAGAATATGAAATTTTAGATTTTTTACATAGATTATATTTATAAATTATAATAAGATATAAACAACTATATAATTTTTTTGAGAATATTTTATATAATATAAATTATAATGATCTTTATTATATAGTAATTTTTTATTTAAACAATATAGTTATAAAAACTGTAAACTTATATTTTTTAAAATCAAGCCCTATTAGAGGAGGTCCAAAGGACATAGACATTGTTTTGAAAAATAATAACTGAATTTTTACCAAGTGCAAGGAGATTTCGAATCACATGAGAGTAAAAATTAATCTGGAGATTTATAAAGGGGACAAATAGTTTCACCCGGCCAATGAAATAATTTGAAATCCTTATTTTCATGAAACTTTTCTCATCTCTTCATTTACTCTTAAATTTTACCTTTGATAACATTCACCATGCACACATTTAAAACTGTAGAGAAATATAAATATTTCATATATTAATTTACCCTTACCTATATGTGATTTTTCACATGCATGTAAACCCCTTTCACCTGTGCACACTCACAATAATTCCTCAAAAAACATTCAAAAAAATTAGGGAGAAGGGTGCCCGATGATTTTTAAATACCCTTCTGGGTTGTTGAAAAAATCTGTACAAAATTAAATAAATTAAATACAACAACATTTGATCTAATCTATTTAATTTACCTCACTCTGTTTTTTTTAATATTGGTAAATAGTTTTTTGAAAGGGACTATACCCTTGTGTACAAAAGGAGGCCTAAAAGCCTGAATAAGAGAGAGGAGCAGAGAAGCTGTATCAAAGCACAAAAGTTACAGCAAAGAACACCGAAGCCTAGAAACAGCAACACAAACGAGACTTAACAGCAAAACAACGGCAACAAAACAGCAAGCCTACAGCCAAGAAGCAGTAGTAATTTACCTCACTCTGTTACCATGATAGAATTTGAGGATTCTATTAACTACTAATTTAATCAGTTAAATTATACAACATTAATAAAATACGTAATATTAAATCAATAAACATCACATTATATTGCATAAAAATAAAGAAATACTTACAAAAAGTAAATAACAAATAACACAAGATTTATAGTAGAAAACCTAAAGGTAAAAAACCACTGTGAAAAGTAACATTTATTGTAGAGAACCCTTTTACCTCCAATAAATTACCTCCTCCTTTAGAAACACTAATCACAAGGGTAAAAACACCTTTGATATATATTTTCCAATATGTCAAATGAGGACCTGAAGTCCTTTTTATATGAGGTGATCAGGTATATCTCTCGATCCACCTTTTCAATCTAAATGGTTGACACATATACCAAGGTTAAAAATATTTAATAATAGAAATATAACTATTTCTTATTATTAAATATTTAGCCTAAAGTACATCCCTAGGTTTGAATATTTAATAATAGGAGTATAAATATTTCTTATTATTAAATATTTAACCTATAGTATAATGTTGGACCCATATTTAATTAAGGGGTGACCAACCCACTTAACCATTATGTTCTAACAAAGTATTCTTTCCATGTTTTACATCTCTTGATTTAACTTTATGCAAGCTTAAAATCTACATTCACAATTGAGTTATAATTCAGTTTTTACTATGTACAATGACTACACTCTATGTTTTAGCTTTCATCATGGGGCATGCCAACACCAAAACATTTGAACAACCAAAAACTTCAAGTGATGACAAAGTGTGTCTACACCCTCAAATATATTTAACTTTAAGCATGTAATTTTATGTTTATATTTAAAGGGGGAAATGTAGGCACTCAATTTTGGTAGTTTATTATTTTGACACTATTGTTTATGAATTTTCTTCTTGGCTAAGAAACAAACCTACATCATATCCCCACTTAGTACATTTTGTTATCTCTCTCCCAACATACTTACTCCTACACATTAATGTGTTGGGAAATTATAAATATAAATCCATATAATCGACACTTAACCCCTTACCATTATGGTACAACTCACATATTTCATCCATAGTCCCTTTATATAAAAATATAAAATAAGGTTAGGATGTGAAATCCAGTCATACTTGACATGTACAGTCTTGGAATAACACATATTCCAGAACTACTTTCGATGTAATAAGATTTTTTAGGTCTATTCGTCTTCTTGGGTCAACCTTATCTTAAATATTAACCTTAAAACCCACATATAAGAAAGTTTATATCACCTCATTTACTCACTTGACACATATGGAAAGCATACAGTAAATCACTTGGAACACACATTGTAAGTATTCAAAAAAGACACTCAAGACTCTCTAAATCTTCCTAAAGCTGAGGCAATTCCATTTAGAAACCCACTAATATAGTTCTAAAGAACTCAACGAGGTCAAGGATTCTATCTTTCCTCAGTTACAAACACATCAAGATCCCTTCTTCAAAGTCTTAACATGAGCATAATAATCCCAAGCACATTCAAAGTGGTTCAATTTTGGACAACTAGTGGCATTAATATAGATATTACATTATAGGTGGAGAAATACATGTGGTTTGAGGCTTCTTTGGAGTAGTGTCAAAGTAAGTGGTGCATTTATTTAACTTCACCCAAAAACTAACCTTCTTATAGGGTATCCCACATATGGTTAGGTTTTGAGTATGATTTAGCTGATTGCAATTAGTTTCAGGTTTGTGTGACACTTAGGGTTTGAAAAAAAATCTCATTTCTAGGTCACTGAAGGACATTAGAAATTGTGGAAACCCCCATTAAGAAGCTCCAAAACCATACAATAGGGCCTCGACCATGCACCCATTCCTTACATACATATACATTTGTAAACTAGGTGATCTCCCAATTACAATCTTGGGAATGAAGCTTGTTAATACTCTACTCACCTAGTTCTCTCATGTATAGTCTTGTATATTTATGCATTCCTTCCCTCTTATGTTTAATATATTGTAGCATATTGTAAACACTAGTTGTAAATACCAATATATTATTATGATATTTTATGATTAATGTTGGAAGTTAATTAATTAGAATAGATCCTAGTTTCAAACCTTACGTTTCCTTTTATTGTTGTGAACTCCACATTATATAAATATCAGCAAATTAAAAAAAGGTGTAAGAAATATCCTAACTAATAAACATAGGGAATCATTCCATTTGAGAAGTCTTATGGAGAGAAATATCTACTTGACTTAATCTACTCAAATTTATGTGAAAATATGCCAACCCTCTTAATAGGAAAAATCTTATACTTTACAAATATTATAGACGATTATATCCTTAAAACATGGGTCTATTTATTGAAGATTTTTTTTTTGAATTTTCATAGAATTTAAATTTGTGGTGTGTTTGCAGGGGAAAAATGATTATAATTTGTCTTTATGTATTATGAAATCTATAAATATTTTTATATATCCCAAGGAACTTCAATAGTTATTAGAAGTTAAATACTTATAGGAAGTTGAATATACATTGGAAGTTCATGTTGAATAGTCTTAGGAAGGTGAATAGTCATAGGAAGTTAAAGGGTCTTTTGGATGTTTATATAAGTGAATAAAGGGGGTTTAATTATATGGTTTTTCACGTGCATCACGTGACCTATTGACCATGGAAATAAACATAGAATTATAATTTTAAATGAGAACTTATTTTCTTATCACCCCTCTTTCTTAAATTTTTGTTTATTACTATGTTTATTTCATAAGTTTCCCCTCAATTCTATCTTTCATGTATCCCTTTATATATTAATGTTCAAATCCTTTAGATACTTGGTAAGTATGTGGTAGGGATTACTATGAATTAGTGTCCCTAGCATTTGCACTAGCTAAGAAACAAAAGAGCTTGTGGTTCCAAAAGGAGAGTATGAAACTAGGTCTAAATCAAAGAGAACAATGGTTAAGGATCACACATATTGGAAGATATCTGGAACAGAAAGGAAATATGTTGTAACAATATACAAAAGTATAAAGGAATCCAATGATTTAATTTTTTTATATTAGTTAGTAGTTAGTATGGTCGAGGAATCAATCAAATAAGATACATGAAAGAAGAAGTAGGTTGTAGGAGTAAAAGATGTAGGATGAGGACAAGGATGCATTTATAAAATATCCAAGGAAAAATTACTTGAATGTGGGAGTATAAGAATACGAAGTGAGCATAGTAAAGACATAATAGTAGTGGAATATGGAGTGAATGTGTGGATTTAGAAGTGAATATAAGAATTTTTAGTTACTATTTGGAAATATAAGTGAATGTGTGGAACCACAAGTGACTGTAAGTGACCGTGTGGAACCAAAATTGAATGTCATACAAGACATTAGTAGTTAGAATTATCTACATAAAGATAATAGATGAATTATAACATTAAATTATTATTTTTTCTCAGGATCATACACCTAAATTAGTCTATGAGAAATGTTATATAACACTCATGTTATGATTCATACAAAGTAAGTAATTTATTTTAAAACAAACCCCTTCAATATAATTAATGTCTTCAATGATTTCATCTTATAAAAATTGAATCCAACATAATTAAATGTTTACAATCCATCTAATAACAAATGATAACCATGTGCAACTATATGGATCAACTAGATCTTCCTGATATCCCTTAAATTCACTCTACTTGAATGTGTATAACTTGTATACTTTTGGTTAAAACTTTATCAGGTTATGATAACTATGTAAAACTCCTAAGGGTCCACCTGAAAAACATACAACTTGTATTCCATCTGGTATCTAACACAACAAGATAAGGGAATGATGAACACATAATGTAATTAGCTATTCAAACTATTTTAGTAAAAGATTCAAGCATTGCTTTGTAAGCTTAGTTTCATGACCACACACAAGTTAAAAAAACTTATCTTCCATCACTACGTAACCATCTCTACACATTCACCTTGATTTCATTTTAATGTTTAAGAAATTAAGTTTCAATTTTGAAGAAGGAGATTCCATGACTCACCTTACTAATCAAAAGGATCACATTAGTCCTATCTTAGGATCCCTATGGGAAAGATAGTGACCATGTAATGATTTTCATCATTAAATACTCACTACCCTTCCCTTAACCATCCTTAGATGGCACAGTTAGGATACTATCAAAAGGATGATGGGACATACTATCCACACTTTGTTTACACTTTTAGTTATCCATGAAAGATAAAATAAAAAACATTCATCTTTATGATAGGTTATAATGTATCATTACACGATATTAGTTTCTCAAAAGAGGGTTATGATAGCTCAACAAGATACTATATTTCATTAATACCTCTTATTAAAATAACACAACATAATTTTAATTGTTAATTATAGGTTTACAAATCATGTTTTGCATTGAATTCTGATTACATTACTCATTAGATATAGTTCTTAATATTATAGGTTCATTAGTTTTCATGTTTAAATGAGTGATGGGAGCAAACAAGAATTTTGAAATTGGGAGCGAGTAGGAAAATGGTGGAGGCCAGGTTATAAATGAGATGGAGGAGAATTCAATGGATGTCAAGAAGGAAATGAACTTCACAGCTGAAAGAGACAATGGGGGGCCGCTTAGGGAGGCCTATCACATGGTCAAAATTGGTGTCAGGGAACAAACCAAAACATGTATCTCTCTTTAACTTCAACCCTATCTCTGGTGAGAATGAGTTTTCTTTAGAAATCCCAGATCTCATTGTAGAATGTATTAGTGATTCAATTAATAATATTATTATGGCTAAGATACCAGGAATTTGGCTGATTATTGATGAGTTTCGTAAAAGGGTTAATCAAAAATGGGTGTCCAAAAACTCTATGGAGATTATACCTTATGTTTTAAATGCATTTTTTTAATTTCTTTATCAGTGGAAGAGTATTTTTTAAGAATCCTAGCCAGAGGAACCTGGATCAGGGGTAGAGTGGTTTTTATTGTTCAAAAATGGCCATCGGGATTGAATCGTCTTGAGAAAAGCATCAAGGAAGATCCTCTCTGTGTTAGACTTCCATGTTTTCCTTTGGAATATTGGGATGTGGACATCTTACAAGGGATTGTCAAAGCCATTGGAACCTTGGTTATCATTGAACCTATTACTAGTGCTAGATCTTGACTTCTCTTCACATAATTCTATATTAATATGGTTCCTGGGACACCCCTTCCTAAGATTATCGAACTAAAAGTGAAATGGAGTGTTCATTATCAGAAAGTAGACTATGATTTTTCATGCTTTATGTGCTTCTCTTGTTTCAAATATGGGCATAATTTTGAATCATGTCCTAAGACCAAGGAAGAGGCGGATGTGAAAAACGAGCCTAAAAAAGAACAATGGGCATGCAAAGGAAGATCTAAAAGGAAAAGTAATCTTGAATCCTAGTGTTATTGGTCCTTCAAATATAATACATACATTGATGTAAGTTAATAAGCCTGCAGAGGTTAAAGAGATTAGATTTGATGAGATGGAATTGGTATTAAAAGAAGTTGTTGTTAAGGAAGGATATGAAAATGTCGGTGAGGAGATTGTTGAGCTAGTTTTTTAAAAATCGAGGATAAAGTGGGGGAAATGGATGTACAGCAGGACAATATTATTAGGTCTATTGTGCAAGATACTTGGAAGATGGATTTTTTACTCAACACCTTAAGGAAGATTTTGTAGTTACCAACAACATGTTCAATGTGCTTGACATTAACCTGGAGGATATACCCACAGTTGAAGAGGTTCTTAAGATAACCTTGGAAGAAAACAAGGACCCTGAACCAATCAACTTTATGGAGGAGTAATTACAAGTTGAAGTGCCTCAAGTCTCGTCTTCAGTTAGTACTTAGGTGAAATAAAATGAAACAACCCAAAGCCTAGTGTTGAAGCCCAAGAAAATGCCAAATATAATGAAGGAAACTCCTAGAAAAAGAGGGAATGCAAATAAATATGATGTAGGATAAAATAAATCCTCTCTTGGGAGACCATCCAAGAAATACCATTCCCATTATATTGTACTAATGGGGTAAACACTTTGTTATTGGAAGCTTGTATTCCTTTAGCGTGCTTGGATGAATCTCTAATATCCTTTCCCACACTACAATAACCCAAACCTGTATAATGAGGAAAATCCCCAACTTGTATTGGGTTAGCCATTCCTTGGTTGTTCTTACATAGGCCGATTCTATTAAAACCCATTTTACGTAAAAATTTAGATCTAATACCTTTAGTGTATCTTTCAAAACCACCAAAAAAATATTTAACTTGATTTGAATCCACATGGGATGAGGAATCTGATGGTGATATACTTACATTGCATTCACGAATCATTGTTTATGCATATGTAGTTAAGGGTCTCTCCCTTTTCTGCTCACCATTCTTCAATCTTGACATGAGCTCATCCTTGGCTTGATTTTTTTATCTTATTTGAGCATTCTCCTCTTCTAAGGAGGAATACATAGATATCAGGAGAGAGTTATCATCTTGGATCTGGTGATTGTAAGCCTCAATTTCTTCGATCTTCGCCTGTGTATACATTCTTCCCATAATGCACTTGTGCCCTGTTCACACAAACTAAACCAACTGTACCAACTTGAATAAATCACACTGTTAATCAGACTCAACTAAAACAAATATCGAGCTAAAATAGATTTGATACCAAACTTGATCTGAAAACGTAAGTAATTAATTAACCTTTTTAATTGTTTTCATGGATCTTAATAATTTTAATCAATTTTACGGATTTAAATACTCCAAAACTGATTAATACTTTGTTTTCATATACGCACTCAATCCAATTTTTAATCACAACATTGAAATGTTCAAATTCATTTAATTTATCGTGGATGATGGATTGCCAATTTAACTGAATCCAATTTCCCGTTTAGTTAATTTCTTAACCAGAATAATAAATTTATTTTATTGAAATTTATCTGATCAAAAGCTTCAATAAAACTAAAACAAAATCTACGATAGAAATTGATAACAAAGTTCACTCGTAGGTTACGTCTCCAAAATCACAAAATTTGAATCGATCTATTTAATCCAATGAAGTATAATTTTACACTCAATAATGATAAATAGATATCTGTCACTTGCAAATGGGTTGATATTAGACTTGTAGAACTCTACAATTTTCTAGAATCATGTTCTCAAATCCATTTATGTCCCATATAGCTTCTTCATAATTCGATCTCCATGTAAATGTGCTATAAAAACACCTACAAATGGAAATTTAAATCATTTCATGAAGAATTGATGACATGGTTGCAATCCACTTGGAATTCTGAGCAATTTTGGTTTCTACACCAAGTTCCAATTCAGAGCCTAAGTGCCTCAAAATATTAGTTAAATGTAAACTTTCCTATTCACTTTCCTCCCATAGACCTACATCATGTCCTGTTTAAAAGACAACAAGCTCCTTTGATAACTCAATGACATCGATCAGTATGTTGGCAGGGTGATATTTTTTAGCTGCATGAAGTCACGGGTTTGATCCCTTATCTCCCCTTTTTCCATGAGTTATTTTTCCTAAGTGGGTAAAAATCCAAAAATCGTCGTACTTTAGAGGATTGGGTGTTTTATTAGTAAACTTACCCACATGTAATGTCATGGCTATGGCCACATCTCACCCTTTTTTTGGGTGCCACAATATCTGTTAACCACTTGACTGAGCTCTCTGTTTAACTTTTGAGTTTTGTTGGAGCTCATGTGGGTGGTTGTGCGTCGGGTTGTTTGAATTGCCATGTTGGGCCAAGTCCTTGGGCACATTGTGTGTGTTCAATGTGGCTTTGGTTGATTGGCCACGTAGTGTGGCTACATGAATTTTTTAACTTCCCCCTTGTTGTGGGTCGAGATGATATGTAATCGGGCTTGAGTTGTTCGAAGGCCTCGCCAAGTTTATAGGCACCATGTATATCATTGACTTCCCCAACAATACAATCCACCACCTTGTCATATAGGGAAGACTGAGTCGTTGCTTCAAACCAACCAATTTTTGGTTGTGCATTGAGTTGATCTATCGAGTTACGTGGATTGGCCGTGGATAGATATATAAGCCCAAATGGTGGGCTCATCAGGTAATAAGCGGTTTGGCCAACCAATATGGAGGTAATGAGGACAACTCGGTGGGGAGTTGATCACCCCACCGAGCTATATAATAGCTTTTCAAGCTATTCCAAATGCAATGCAACATTACATATCCCCTACACTATAATTCAAATATCCCACAATACAAAATCTCACATGTAGAACATAAAGTAATATAGTGGCATATATAAGCAATATCAACACAATGATATAATGAGTTAGAGGCAAAGGCACCCCTCTGTTAAAAGAGTGTGCTAAACCTGGCTGAGGTTCCCCAGCCAGAAAATAGTGGGGACCAATAATTTTTTGTGTGTCGAAGACCAAAGGCTTTAAAACACAATTTTTTTACTTTTTAACCCTTTTTTACTTTTACCACTTGTCAACCACTTATTCGCTAATCGACCAAGTTTGACCAATTTTCAAACCATATTTGACCTGTGATAACTTCTGCATCTAGACTATGTTTGTGCCCTTCTTTATATCATTGGAAAGGTCTTGAGATGGTTCACAAGTTAGACATGGTTTAAAGAGGTTTAGGAAAATTATCAACACCATAGTATAATCTGGATCCGAATGTGAATATAAATTTAGAGAGGTCTTTGAAATCCAACACAGTGTCTAATATTTGTTTGTGGCTCCTTTTCTTCTTCTGGCTTGATACCACAACTATTTATTGCCGAGGGAATAACATGGGTGGTTAAGAACTTGACCCATTTCCTAAATACATTTGAAAAGGGATAGTACTCTATGGCATCTCCTTCAACGGGGTGGTTTGTCCATTTTTATTGAAAATTGTAGGGCCATGTTCCACAATTGGCCAATGAATATGGAAAATATTGGGAGAATTTTTGGGTTAAGATGAGGGGTATCGAAATCAAGGTCAATGAGAACACCATCTCCGAAGCCACTAGTATGTCCACAGATGGTATTAAAAATTTTAAAGATAAAACTAGGAAAAAAAATGAAATTTCAATCTTCTTTGGCCCTGGGAAAACATCATTCAGTATGATGATGGTATTACTAGAACCTATTTATTGAGTAGATGGGCAGATGTTTTCCTAGTTGTGATGAAATACCTCACTTTTGATGGTAAATTTAGGATTATTTTCTCTTATCACTTGTCCGTTTTGAATTATCTTTGTAGAAACCAATAGATGAGTTTCTCATTTTTCCTCCTTTGGTCCTCAACAAATTCCATTGAAGACTACCAAAATGATAAGTTGGAAACCCCCTTCACGATGGTTTAATTATTTTTATGTTTAAGAAAGGTAGAATCCTTATACCCTCACATCTAAACGATCAAAGTGAGGATTCAGATAATGAGACCTTAGCTTTGCACATAAAAAAAGGAAAAAGGGGAAGCAACACGAGGGTTCTTCTGGCATAGCTGACACTCTTTGTGAAATGAAAAAAGGTGACTAGGCTAGGGAGGAAAGTGTTGGGAATAGGGAGAGAGATAGAGAAATTGTTTACTAAGAAGCCCACACCCTTAGAGTGGAATCTGGTGCGGACACAATTTTTTGTGGTCAACAATAATTTGGTTTAAGAAGTCAAGGATTTCCACAGATAAATTGAAATCCAAAATAGGTGTATTGGGGGTTTGAACCCTGATATCATTATGCACGATTAGAGGATATCAATTCTTCAAGACCAAATTTCCAAAATGGAAGTGGAGAAGGAAGAGGTTAACATGCAGTTGGAAATGAGGAGTACATCAGGGAGATGGAGGAAAATAAAATGGAAAAAATAACTTCTAAGGTAATCATCAAGTGCAAAGGGAATAAGGAAACTATCTTGAGAACTTGCACTGGAAGCAAATATTCCCATAACAAGGCGGACTGATGGCTGCCCTTTGGCCGTACTTCTCTATTTTTCCTTTCTTAAGGTTCTATGTTCCTTGTTGCTCTAAGTATTATGTTTTTTACAAAAAATTATCTAGTATTGTAATACTTAGACCTCCTGTGTCATGCTTTGCTTTTGTCTGTATGGTTTTTCAAGCATGTTTGACACTATGATTTTGGATCTTTTTATTGGCTCTTGTGCATTGGCTTTTTTATGTAAAGGGGTTTTTAGTCGCTTCAAAACTAAATCTTATTACCTATCTAAAAAAAAAATTCATGTTTATTTTACTTAATTCCATAAGGTACAATAATAACTTAATGTTATTTTCATTATAAATTTATCCTTATCGTTCTATGTTTGTCAATCACATATTTGAGCATTTAAATGAATCAATAAAATTGGTAATAATTGAATACCATAATATCAATTAAATTAATTTATACTCAACTGTAAAACAACATATAAATACTTTCATATCCAACAAAATAAGTTACAAAACAACTAAGTATTTTATTTAAATTAATAAGGATAACCCCTTATTTTCATAAATAATGATATACAACTCATCATGATAATACATTAAGAAAATCGATATCATGGACATTGAGCTTGAGGGAATTAAATATACTTGGAGAAACAAAAGGATGATAGAAGATTTGATTCAATTTCATCTTGACAGAGATTTTGTTTCTGTTGATTGGACTTTCCTACAGGATTTCAAACTCTCTTCACTTCCTAAATTTAGTTCAGATCATAACCCGATTGTTCTAAACATGTTAGAGGAATAGGTTAAAACTAACGCTCCATTTAAATTTGCAAAAATGCGGATGTCTCATTCGAAGTTGTATGATAGGATAAGAGAATGGTGGAGTATAAAAATTAGGGGTTCAACTATGTATATCTTTTTGCAAAAATTGAAGAAGGTTAAAAGAAATTTTAGGAAATGGAATAAGGAGGTATTCAAGAATATTTTTAGAAGGAAAAAAAAAAGATAGAAGAAGACTTGACAGTATTAGAGAGGAGGATTAATGAAAAAGGAATGGATGTGGATGACTACCACCTCAAAAAAGAGATTCTTTCTGAGATCCACATGATAAATACTAGGGAATACAAATACTGGATACTTGAATCCAGAGCTCTTTGGCTTAAAGAAGGGGATAAGAATACTAAGTACTTTCATATGACTTCCCTAAAACATAAAAGTAGTAACAGAATTGTGAAAGTAAAAACCAAAGGAGTGAAAAATAAGGATGATAAAATTATCAAGAAAGAGGATGTCTCCTTTTATAAACATCTGTTGAATGGTGATTCTTCACAAAATGAAGATATTATGGACAATTTTATTGTTGATATTCCATCAAATTTGATTGATAGTTTCTCATTCAAGAAGCTTATTGAAAAATATACTATAGAGGAGCTCCACAAGACATGTTTTTTTATGGAAGGGCATAAATCACAAGGTACAAATGGTTTCCTAGCCATATTTTTTCAAAAATATTGGTAGATTTGTAAGGATGGCCTTGTCTACGCCATTAAAGAATTTTTGAGAATGGGTACATTACTTAAAGATACCAATAAAACGTTTATAGTTCACATTCCCAAGAAAAAAGGAGCTAAAGAATTTAAGGATTTTAGGCCCATTAGTCTTTCAAATGTTCTCTACAAAATGTTCACTAAGACTATTGCATCTAGAATTCATCTTATTCTTCCTACCCTCATCTCAAGTCAACATAGTGGCTTTGTGAAAGGAAGGATCATTCAAGACGAAATCATCTTGGTTCATGAAGCCATTCAATCCATGGATAAAGGAAAAAAGGAGGTTTTGATTGTGAAATTGGACATGAATAAAGCCTTTGACAGGGCTTTATGGAGTTCCCCTTACAAGTTTCGCATGAGGTTTGGTTTCAATGACCGATTTTGGAAGCTCTTGAAGGTATGCATTTATAATTCTATGTTTTCCATCATAATAAATGGAGCTCCTATGGGATTTTTTAGCAGCAGCAGAGGCATCAGATAAGGAGACCAAATTTCCCCTCTTCTATTTATCCTTATGGCAGAAAATCTAAATAGAAATATTGTTGTTACCTTCCACTCGGAACTTTTTAAAGGTTTCAACCCTTCTTTAGATGATCTCAAAGTCATTAATCAACATTTTGTGGATGACACAATATTTATCATGATGGATTCAGAGGTTTAAGCTAGGAGAGTCAAATCCCTCCTAATTGGTTATGAAGAAGCTTCGGAACAACTTATAAATTTTGACAAAAAATTTGTTATCTTCCTCAATATTTCTAAAATCCTTAGATGTAGCACCAAGAAGTTTTCTTCATCTTATATGGGTATGCCTTTGTTCACTTGTAATGTCCCCATTGAGATCTAGAATCTATTAATAAAAATATTTTAGAGGAAATTTGCGGTATGGAAGGGAGCAATTTTTTCACAGGTTGGTAAGTGTTTAGTTATAAAAATCACCCTCTATAATCTTCCTATATACGTAATGTCTCTTTTAAGGATTCCTAGAATGATAACTTGCAAGATAGAAATAATCCAAAAGAGATTCTTGTGGTTGAATGTGTAATAAAATAAGAGAATCCCTTTGGTCTCTTAGGAGAAGGTTTGCCTTCCTAAGAAATGTGGTGGGCTGGGAATAAAGAATATTGACTGGATGAATAAGGTCATGATTGCAAAAATGGGATGGAGGATGATTAAAGAGGACCTTCCTTGGACCACCATTGTCAAAAGTAAGTATTTTGGCTCCAAGAATAATCTTTATTGGCTCCATAAAGACGATATCCCCTCTGGTTCCTCTTTTTGTAACACTATGGTTAATTGTAGAAATCAAGTTATTAGAGGCAGCCAGTGGAATCTTAGAAATAGTAAAGATAATCAATTTCAGAAAGATAAATGGGATTCAAATCTCCCACTTAACAACAATGATGAAGGTTTCCAGCTCTATGCTTACTTTAAGGACCGGTTAGGAGAAAAATTTCGTGATTATATCACCAACAATTCTTGGGTTCAACTTTAGGAGGATGGTATCTCCAATAGTCAAAAGATTACTGAGATTAAGAATATTATTAGTAATCAATATATTTATTGAATAGAGAGGGAGGATGAATTTATGTGGGAGAATTACTTTGATGGTCTATACTTAGTTAAATTTGGATATTTTTGCTTGTCTGATATGCAACCTCCTCAGTTTGACCAAAACAAAGTCTTGATTAAAGAGATCATGCCAAAGATAAATCACTTTTTGGGTTATACTTCACAACAAGATCCTGACTATAGACAACTGGGTGAAGCGAGGTAAGAATTTCCCAAGCAATTGTATTCTCTATAAAAACTCTGAGGAAAAATTTAATCACTTACTCTTGCATTGTGACTTTACTAGATCAGTTTGGAATTATTATCTGAACTTTTTGACCACTAAGTGCATCTTTTAAAACTCTATAGTTGATGCTTGGGAACAATGGTGCTTCCCCTCAAAAAAATTAATTTTTGAAATGATATGGAGTATCTCCTTTTCCCACATCATTTGGAAAATCTAGAAAACATGTAATGTTGAAATGTTTGAGTACAAGAAACCTTCTATTCATTGAACCATCAATGGGCTAGTTGATGACATAAGACATGATGTCTCTAGTTTCAGGCCTCCTAAAAAAACCAAACAGAGCAGAGAAGATAGAAGAATTCTCGAGAAATGGATTTTAAATATGTTCTCTAACATTAGTGGGAAAGATTCTAAGATCTCCAGAGAACTCATGAAGTGGCATCCACAAATTTCATGTTGGTTTAAACGAAATTATGATGGTTCCTCTAAGGAAAACCAAGTAAAGCGCGGGGAGGAGGTTACATCCATTATGAGAAAGGGAAATTTATTACATTATATGATTGTCCCATGGGTATCAATTCAAATCATCATGTCGAAGCCCTTTCAACTCTTTGGGCTCTTAGAATTATGAGAGAAATTAATGCTAATAATATTATTGTTAAAGGAGATTCATTAAACATCACCAAGTTCCTAAAAGGAAGCAAGCATATTAGTTGTACAATTAAAAATATTGTGGATGAAGCTATACACATTAATATCACTTTTCACAATTTCTTGATCTAACACAGCTATTGTGAGGGAAATAATCTAGTTGATATCATGGCTAATGTGGGTGTCAATCTTAATAACTTTCATGTTTGGAATGCAAAAGAGGTCCCTCCAAATAGCTCTATTAATATCATTAATAATGAGATGACAGAAATCATTAAAGCTATGAATTAGGCACATGTGGAGGTTCATGCCACTTTATTTATATCCCTTATTACACCCTTTCGTTAGCACTAAAGTCATATGTCTTTGTCTTTGTGTGTTTTCGTCCTATATCTCATCTCTCAAAATGGATGGGGATTGTTACAGGGTAGAGCCATTGCAAATTGACGAATGGAAGAACAATGAGGAGATTTAGGGTATCATACACAGGGGGGCTTCTCTTGTTTCATAGAAAGGACTAAGGTACACAACATCCACCTATCTCACAATTTTTTCAGAAGCTGGAATGATATGAAGGTTAGCTATAAAGGTATGGTTTTTGACATCAATGAAGTGATCATTTTCAGGGTTACATGACTTAATAGAAAGGTTTTACACTTTTATAGGAACAACATTGACTTTATTGTAGAGGAATAAAGGTTTCTCGATGATGGAGAATCCTTGGTACACACAAAAATGAATGTTTTTCTTTTGACTCTCTCCTGCCACCTTTTAACATTGTGGGGATCCTAGTCATGAAGTTCATCATTTTGGAGGGAAGATTCTCGGTAATACCCTCTTATCAAATTTTTTTCCTCACTCATTTTCATAGAAATGACAATGTCAATTTCTCGTTCTTCATCCTCCAATTGTTAGAACACTTGGTGAATTTGGTAAAGTGGGGCAAGAGAATTCATTCCTTACACCACGAGGTCATTCTTATTTTTGTATAAATTCTTTGATTTTCAAATTCTTCACCCCCTCCCTTTAGGCCTTTCTTCCCCTTCCTCTCACCCTCCCCCCACCTCCTCCACTCCTAGCTCCATGCTCCCTTCTTCTCCCCCTTCCTCTTACCCTTCCCCCACCTCCTCCACTCCTACCTCTATGCCCCCTTCTTCTTCATCTCCCTTATCTCCCCTCACCACCTCTCTTATCCTTGCCCCCTTTCCCCCCTATTCTTCCCCCACTTCATCCTTTTCCCTGTTGCTCCATTTTTATTCCTATCCAACCTCCCATATTTCCCCCTCCTATCATTTCCCTCACCACTTTTCCTTCTTATAGAAAATTCCCAGTTGGTCCCTTTCCTAAAAGACCTTTTGGAAGTGAGAGGGCCAAATTTTCTTATAAGGATCATGATCTCCCACTTCCTCCCTTCATGGGGGAAGGGGATGCTATTATGGGATTTATTTGCATTGGTAGAAAGGCCCTTAAAATACTACCTGAGGCTGAGCTATGAACATTGATGATCTCGATTCTCAATTGGCGAAGATCAAAGATCTTAGAGGAAAAATTGAAGCATCCAATTTTATCAAAGCTAATGAACTGGTGGATAAAAAGACTATTATGGAGTTGTAAAATAGAGTCATCAAAATGGATAAATAGATGGAAGTTATTAAGTGAAAGAAATGTGATATCCTTAGTATGCAAAAGAGAACTCTTGACTTCCTCTCTATCTTCATTTCCCAGTTTGAGGTTCATACTAGTAAGGGAAAAACTATGAAGGGTACCACTTTCAAAGATATAAAGAAGGGCATAGAGAATGATAAGAAATGATTTCAAAATATCATAAAATTACATGGTCTTCCTTTTCTTTGTTGGGTCCTTTTTATAATTTTGTTAAGAAGATGCTGAAATTTTGTTGACATTGTGCTAACATTGTGTTGACATCATGTTGTCATTGTGTTGTTTGTTGACTGAATTATTCTCTAGTCTTGTTTCTAACCTTTGTTTGTGTTTAATATTTGGGCTTTGGGCCTATTTTTGTAGCTGGGTAGGGTCCCAGCCAAAAAACCTTTACCCTTGATAAAAAAAAAGATAGTAAATTAAGAAAATTCCAATTAATAAAATTGTAAAGATAGTTCATTAACCTTAACAAATAAATAAAACAATACCTATCATATTCTAAAAATATATCACATCACATAATCATGTGTAAAATATTCATTTAGTCATTTCATGAATGTTACTCCTTGCAAATTGTAGGAGAGAGAAAATATATACATGGGTCAATTTAAAGAACTGATATCAATTTACTAACTCATACTCTTGTTGTATTTATATGAAATAATAAAATAAGTTACGGTTAACTTAATCGAAAAAAAAAAACTTCCTAGATTATTAATCAAATATCTATCTCAAGCACATATGATATACTACTTCATATTGTATAATATGTTTTCAACCAATGCAATGATTAAAATGAAAAATGTAACTTTTAAATTGTAGAAGTAACATACTATTTCCACTATTATTTATTACAATAATTAAAAATATGATTTATAACAGGTTCCTTCAAATCCTTTAAAATATTCTGCAAGACTAATATCAACAAAGTAACTTCATCAATGTATAGTTATGTTCTGATGAATGAACACAAACTAACTCATTATCCATTCATGTAATTGACTAAAAAAATGAATAATTTACCTTAATAGTCAATAAATAAAAAATGTATGCATTTCAATTTCTTACTCTATAGTTTATATTTCCCTAATGAATACAAAGTTAAGAAATAACATCCAAATTTTATAAGAAACCCATATAATACCAAATGCCTTCCTAAATTTTGCACCTTTCAATAATAAATCAAATTGTCATACTTATAGGAGCTACATAAATACTAATAGACATGTTCATTGATAAATATAAATTTCAAAAAGATAATAAGTTCTTTAAGTTGTATCATCCAATTAACATTCATGAATAATAGATAAAACTCTTCAAGTTTATAATGAATGTCTAAACCAGTATGTGCAAAAGGGATAGATAAATAATTCAAGTTTTAAATACTTAATAACAACAATATCACCCAACTCATAAATAAGTGGAATACATAGTAACAATCAACCCATTGATAACAAAGTGAGAACGGTTCCTATAACATCAAGAAGGGATGAAAGTCTCATATGAAAATAACCACAAGATATCAATGAATAATGAATTCAAATACACTCAAGAAAAGTCAGAGATGAAATTAAATCATTCCACTTCAAATATATTTCTCATAACCAAACAAAAATAACAAAATGACTTTGATTTCTCAATATAAACCCAGATCAAGTTAATTCAATAAAATAAAGAGGGAGAGATCATGAGAGAGGTTCATATCAACCCTACCCCACAAAACATCAAACACCATTATAACAATGAGCTAAAGATGAGATAGACTCACAAATTTGACAAGCTCACTAAGATTAGTAATGAACTTCAATATTGAATCGTGCCCATTGTTCCAACCAAACTAGAACTTAAATGTAAAACAAACCCACATCGATTTTCATACTTTTCTTGATTTCCTTTATAAACTTTCATGTAAAAATAAAGAAATGTTCTAGTTTTTAGAACAACCAGTCATTCATAAGAAGAAACATTTTGACTACAAATACTCAAGCATACATTTCCTAGATAAAACGACTAAAACAAGCTATAATGAGTTGATTAAAACATACAATCTGCATGCATATTTGATGGAGAGTACTGTGCATATACTCTTATCAAGACTAAAAAAATTATTACAAACTTCAAGTTCAACTTGTATAGTCACTTTTCCACAAATGAATTATAACCTTAGTTAAGAATCCAATCTTTCCCAAAAGCACTAAAATGCACAAAATTACTAAACTAAGGAAAAAAATACTTTAAACATGTTTGTAGACACTAAATCACACACTTTGGGTACATTTCTAGGTCATAACCACGTACTTTCATTCATATGATTCCTGAGAGATAAAATTACTAATTGACCACTATATTTGGCCTTTTTGGTTTCTTTCTTATTCTCCCTTTGGCTTTGCACACCCTTTTCCCAGTCCAACTTTTGTTACTCCACCTTTTCTGAGTCTGAACACCAGCTCTTAGCCAAGATGTCAGCGCTTAGGTGCCCTCGTCCCCTCTGGGTGTCCCTAACCTCTTTATATCTTAATCACCACTTTTAGGCCTCTTCTAGTTGTTTGGCATCTTATTTTCTTATGGGTTGGCCTTTGAGTGGTTAATTACAAAATTCAAATAAGGGAATCATATTAATACAATGTTATGTGACCATATTAAAGGAACAATCTCTAAGAATCTACTACCATCACCTAAGGTCACGTCCAAAGGAATTTTAAGAGCATCAAAGCATCCATCTAGCTTCACTCAAGGGATAAGGAACTTCTAAATTTGCATACATGCATAGGATGGGAAGTTAAATTTTCCACACACATATATATCTACATCTAGCTATTTCTTGCTAACAAGTGCATCTTACACAATATCCACCTAGGGCATGATTCTTCAAATAAACACACAGAAATACATGGAGTTTGAAATGTAGTGTAGTTCCCATATCATAATTTCATGCAGTCGAGTGACTACTGGGGACATTACGACTCCCCATTTGCATTTTTTTTAGGATTTGATATGTTTTATGGTTTTTCATGTTCTCTTTCTTCTTGCAAGTTACAGGTGAATTCCGTAGGCATAGTGCGATACACAGGTGACTAATAATGACCTCTTGTGAACATATTAGTACCTTACAAAAACCAGTTTTCGAGCATCTGTGTAGATTCTGGAAACCAGTTAGAGTCTCTAGTGCCTAGGTTCCCTAGTACATGTGTAGCCTTGTTTTTATAACCAACAGCCCAAGGCACGTTGGCACATCACTCAACTTGAACTGAGTGCTCACCCGAAGTGCACAAGGGCACCAAGTCACTCTTTATGGCAGCTTTCTCAAGAAGTTAGCACGATCATACAAATATTCAAGATGTATAATAATAATTAAGTATATTGGAGTGCATAAACTGGATCTAGATCTCAACCATAAACACGATTAACTCATACCTGAATCAAGATTAACTTTACCATGCATGAACTAGTAACACATGTGTCAAAAATCAATATCTATCCAAAAATATCCTTTATATTAATTATTGTAAAACACAAAAGCTTCATACATCCATAATATTTTCATCATAAGTCATGTGTGCTCACAAACTCGCAACATAACACTACTATAACATGGGATCCCTAAACCATGAAAATCAATACATATTTATAGGTAGTGGGGACTTTTCCTTCACTACCCATGCACCTTACAAAAATAGGCTACATGCTAAGAATAGCCATGTGCCCTTACATGATAAATACAAAAGCATGCAAGCTCACTAACAATAGATTATCTATTAATAAAATTGTAGTCTAATTTTATTATTAGCTCAAAACTATGGATGTCAATTGATATTCTACTTTTCCAAAAAAATTCTTTGTGTGCTCTCCAAGTCTTCTACAAAACATGCTCTGCACTCCATGTCTATAATTATCCTTATCCTGGAAAATGGCTAAGTCCTAATTCCATGTTTTCCTGGGCGTTTCCTATTTCCTTATAATTTCATGCTCACCTACGCGCCCTGTGTCCATGTGCCTAATCCTTTTGTGTCTTTCATACTTAGGCTATAATTCATCAACTCAACATTACCCCACACTAATTTTATTCTTTTCCTCAGGAATGGGAAACCATGACTTCTCTCTTCGAAAGAATAAAGAATAAAATAATATTTGCACAAAAAGGAATGAGAGAATACTTGGCGCTTTACTCATCCATAGGGAGAATTAACTTTGGATATTCTTTTTTAATCTTTGCCTCCAAGTCATTCGAATCATTGAGCGCCTTATTCATTTTAACTGGAATGTTTACAACTACTACTTCAATCTCATCAAGATTCATGTTATCGCCTTCATTTTGTTTTACTCTGAGAACATTGTCCAGGCTTGAGACCATCCAATCCATGACATCCATTCACTTCTCTATCAGTTTCCCAATATCCTTTAACTTCTCCTTGTGCAGGTCTTGGGCTACTGCAAGCGCATTGTTCTTCTTTGCTATCAAATTCAACCTCTCCATACATCCAAGTGTCTCATTATTTACTGCCTTGAGGACCTCATTCTCTTCTTCAATGGTCCTTGTCTTTATAATTGTGTCAGGGGCCGCACACATATTCAAGGCCAAATCTATTTTCTTCAATTCATCTTTTAAAGTCTATAGTATGGATTCATAACTTGTAATTTCTTGCACAATAGTGGCCTTGGCCTTCGCTTCTTGTTTTGTAACATCCTTGTGTTTTTACATTCTTACGGCCCCCTCATGTAACACCATATGAACCAAAGTGCATAAATAGTGTAAAGTAGACAGAAACTTCTAGGCGACTTTATCCTCCAAATCTGGCCTCTTTCTCAAAATCTCATCGCCAATTTGTTCTATCATAGTGAGTATCAAACACATCGTTGCTTCTACTATCTCTTTTTATTGTCCGTTATCATCTATCTTGAATATTTTTCTAACTATCTGGGTGGGATTCTTACTGTGACATGGGCGACATGGTGTGTGGTACCTTCTTCAACCTACGTGAAACACACGATTCTTCACATACATCGAAGTCAGGATCATCCATATGAGTGTGCATAATCCAATATAATTTCTTGTGTGTGCGCATAGTATCCATGTATGTATCCATCATCTCCCAGCTATAAAGGTCTTTGGATTCCAAAGTGTTTTGGAACCTTGTGCATATAATATTGGTTGGGTCATCAATATACCCAATTGTTGGTGTGTCATAAATACCTTCAGTTGTTTTGTTACCAACATGTTTACCCTTTGTAATATGAACTCCTAATTCTAGCATTGATTCTTCACCTATCTATGTAGTATGAGGTGCGCCAAATGGCTCTCCTTTATATGTTCCCATCTATGTATCCATGGTACCACTCCTTATCTCTCTCTCCTTCAACTCCTATGCATATTTTTTCATTTCTTCTTCCTGAGGCTCTTCTGCATCCATAGTATGCACTGGAGTGTTCAGCATGATGTCCCCAGATTTCTCATCCTCATCATCCTTCCATGGGATGTACTTGTGCCTTTTCTTCTTTTTAGGTTCTACTTTCACAGGATAAGTCCTCGGTGACCTCTTAAGGGGTTGTGAGGTCCTGTGCCTTAAGTCCTGGTTCATCTTAATACCATTTTGAACTTTGGGTCCCCAGCGCCCTGTTCAATATCTATCTCCATAGTGTTTATTTCTAGCACTTCATCTTCTTTCTATAATGGAGGGGTTACCTCGCGCTCTCTTTTCATTCCTACAGTGGGTTGTTTCTTTCTCCTATGCTTCAAGCTGCCATTATCTACCTTAATTTCCTCTTCTTCTTCTTCTTCTTCTTGTTCTCCAAGGGGAAAAGTGTCTTCTTCATCTTGCAATGTACCCATAGTATGCTTTCCCTTGGGTGGTCCAGGGAGCGTAAGATAATTTTCTAGCTACTTCCCATTCTCTAACTTGGGCTTAAGATAAATATAAATGAGGGATTCTCCGAACTTCCCAATTTCCAATCTCACAACCTTCATATTAATATCATCTTAAATTAATTTCTCAATATATGTAGACTTACTTAGATAAAAATAAGTCTTCCTGAGTGTATGGTAGTCACAATCTTTGTTATCTGCATTGAATGATAGTCAGTGTGTGTTTGAAAACCTATGTATAGAGGCATAAAAGTAGCGTGTGGTGAAGGCATAGGGGAGTTTACACCAGGGGCTCCACTTCCCATCCTTCATCCTAAAGCGCCCTATGTATAAATGCTGATATACGAAAAATTATATCATTTTTTCTAATACCAAAGGAAGATCCTTGGGTATTCTCCATTCCTCCTCAAATGCAGCATGTAAACGTTCATACCACAACTCTAATCTCTGTTGAAAAGGTCCACTCATGGCTCCATCACATGTATACTTAACAAATCTCTTTGTAAGAGATTTCTTCTCCTTTGGGAATTGCCATATTTTGTCCTTTAGCCCATCGGGAACTCCAATTTCTATAAATACAAGAGACAAAAGGATTACACCAAAACTTATCTTCTCACCTTGTTGTGCCTCCTCAATGAAGGTTTTAGCAATGTAACTGAATAAATTGTAAACTACACCATCTTTCATCTTTTTTCGCCACATATAACCAGGCCTTGTTTACCTGACCAGTACTCTTGATTGTTCAACTTTGTAAGTAGGTGTGTTACAGCCTGAATGACTGGATACTTCTATAACTTAGGGATGTCCATCTTGCATGCCCTCCCTTCATATATCCTAGCACCTTATTCATTTCTTCTATCACCTCCTTATCAGTGAGGTCATTGCTTAATTTATGTACCTGAACTCCTTAGTCCTGTCAAACTCCCAATCAAGGGTGCGGTGAGCCTCATTCGTCACCCAAAAAAATAGAATAAGTCCTCATGGACTCTGCTCATCAACCATTGGTATAACTTCTCTGGTTTTCCAAAGTAAGGTTCATACAGCTGTAAAACTCCCACCTTTGTCAAAACAAAATTGTCTGTGTCATCATACACAGCCACATCGTCTGTTGTTCTCTTTGATGTCTTTACCACTAGAAAATTATCCAATTCATCTTTTTTATCTTTGTTTCTATGGTTGTAATCACTTACTTTACAACAACGAATGTGAGAATCCCAATTTTGGCCCATAAAAACCCCTTCTGGATATTGCATCTCAGAAAAATGGCTTTCAGGGGTGTCCTCTAGTTCAACCTTGACTTCCTTCTACTTCCTTCCCCTTGTGTCCGCTCATGGTGCTTGCTTAGGTGTCATAGGAATAATAAAGGTGTGTTCTTGTAGTGAGATTCAATCTCTGCAACTCAAACCCATGTGCCCTAGCTGATTCCTTGCATGCCCTATCTCAAACTCAAACCCTAATAGTCGATTTCTTCTCCCCACACGTCTTTGTTTCACTCAAACACTTCTCTAATGGAGTGCCAAACCAATCTCATGCGTAACCTTCAGAAAAATCTGTTCAGTTTGGTATCACAGCTCTTCACATCACAACTCTTCTTCAGCTCGCTCTTCAACTCACTCAAATTATCTCAATCGCAAAGGTAAAAATGATTTCACAACACCACCTTATATAGCTTTGAAAATTCCACATTTATTACTCTCCACCTACCACCATACTCAGCATTAAATTGGTGTTTCTTTCTTTTTCCACGTTGATTTTTCCACACCACAGTCATAACCTTCTAGCGCACCTACTACTCCTCGGCCACAGACCTCCTTTCACATGCCATGCGCTGAAGTACTTATCCACTGCACCTTTCACTAAGTAGTTTCCATTGCTGCAGCCTACCTCGCATTACACTGTGCATCCATTCATCCATATGTGGTCTTCATTCATGAGAAATATTTCTCTATCTGCACCTTTACTTCAAGCACCTACACAATATTTCTATGCATACCCATCTTCATAGAACATTCAAACCTGGTCCATGTATCTTGTATACACTCCACCCCACAATAAAAGTATGTAGTCCTTTGTGCATGAATTCAATAGATAATAATCATCTTTTGGTGCTTAAGTGCGCCTATTACACAAAACAATGAACTAAATTAACAAATCATAACAACGATGAAAGGAAACACATATAAAGGAAATTAACTAAGGAAACTTAATCTAAATGGAAATACTGCCTTATTACAAATACCAAGAAGAATTATTTATAGTAGGGATTCAAATTACTCTCGTTAAAGTAACAGAGAAAACCATGTCCCATCCAGCACGCCTCTAACTGGAAAGCACCTGAATCAAGTATGTAAGTCACAACATATGGTCCCAACCAATGCACTTTAAGCTTTCCAGAGGTGGCACAAAAACTTTGAATCATAAAGAAGAACCATTTGTCCAACTTCAAGCTTCTTATCCTTAATATGCCTATCATGCCAAGCCTTATGTATGGCCTTCTCTATCTTCTGACTCCATCATGTTATAGTGCATCTTTCATCCAACTACATCAGTTTTTCTATGTGTTCCTCAAGTTCTTTCTCATCATCCAAACCTCCTACGTGCACAATATGCAGAGAAGGTAACATGAATTCCATGGGAAAAACATCCTCCGCGCCAAACACCAATTGAAAGGGTGTGGCTTTGTTTAGTATTTTATAAGTTTTCTTGTATGCCCAAATTACAATAAAGAATTTATCATCCCATTCTTTCCTTCCAACATCAAAAATTTTAGTCAATGTGTGGCTTAATATCTTGTTGAAAGCCTCAGTAGTTCCATTAGCCTGAGGGTGATAGGGTGTTGTTTTATGGTGTGCCGCCATAAATTTTGCCAATAGTATCTTGATGGTCTCATTAAGAAATTGAGTACCCCTATCACTTTTCAAACTCAACGGACATCCATACTTGCTGATAATGTTTTCCCACATAAACCTTGTTACCATAGCTGTCATGCAATCCTTTGTAGGTGCCCCTTTTTCCCACCTTGTAAGATAATCTGTACAAGTTATGATGTAGCGTGATCCAGTCTTGCACGGTGGGTGGGAAATAGGACCCACAAAGTCAATTTCCCACTTTTCAAAAGGTTTTGCACTAGCAATAGGCCTTAAAGGCATTTCATCTCTATGCCCAGGTTTTCCAAGGCATTGATAATGGTCACATGCCTTACAATATTCTTTGCAATATTTATACAGTGTCTCCCACCACAAACCAACCAATAAAATATTGTGCACAGTAATGGCATCTCCTGCATAATGTCCACCTACAATACCACCATGAGCCTCCTCCATAATAGCTTCACACTCATGCTCAAGTACACACCGATGTAAAACTTCATCCCGACCTAGTTTGTATAAATCTCCACTAATCAACATGTAAGGTGTGCGTGCATATGGAAAGTTGTTTCTTCTCTATATTCTTCATTCCCTCTAGGACCACACCAATTCGTACAAAAGACAAAATTCTTCTAAGTCATAGGGTGTGTGGTTCAATATGAATAGTTGTGCATCTGGACATTGTTTCCTAAAAATGCTTTGCTTAGCATCCTCACTCGTATGAATCCTTGACAAGTGATTTGGTCCACAATTTCTCTTATCTGGCTTAACCACCAATGTAAAATCAAATTCATGAAATAATAGTATCCAACGACATACGCGCCCCTGTAGAATAGGATTGTTCACCAAGTACTTCAATGTCATGTGATTTGTATAGAAAATAAAATTTTGGTGTTAATTTTCCAACAAGTACTTTCAAAACTTATGCAACGCATAAATCATGGAAAAGGCCTCACGCTCTGTAGTTGTATAGTTTTGTTCAGATTGGAGTTAATTTCCTACTTCTAAACAAATAGGATGATCAACAATACCCCTTACTCCATAGTTGGGCTAATACCTTTGTGCCAATGGCCATCCACCAGAGGCATCCACATGCACATGAAAAGGTTTGGTCCATGAAGGAAAGTGCATAATAGGTGCTGTAGTAAGCCTTTCCTTCAATGTCTCAAACGTGCACTGTTGTGCTTCACCCCAATGGAACTTACCTTTACTCTTCAATAATTCTTCTAAGGGCACAAAAATCTTAGCATAACCTTTGATAAAATTCTTGTAATATCCTGTGTGCCCCAAGAATCTGTGCACCTCACTCTGGTTAGTAGGTTCCTCTAAGCCCAAAATAACAACAACCTTAGTAGGATCCACTAACAAGCCTTCCTTACAAATAATATGTCCTAGAAAAGTCCCAAAAGGTGTAGCAAAAATACACTTCTTAATGTTTAAGGATATGCTCAACTATTGACACCTCTCAAACATAAGCCTTAAATTATCACAATGATCTTTCACTAGCCCATACACTATCCAATAATCCAAGTAAACCTACCAAAATTTATGAATAAAGTCTTGGAATGCTTGTCACAACAATGTACGAAAAAGACTGTAGGCGCATTCTTTAATCCAAAGAACATAACTGTGTATGCAAAACTTCCCCACTCAGTGGTGAAAGTTGTCTTCTCTTGATCCTCTTTAGCTATCCTTACCTGATGATATCCAGAAAATCCATCAGTGAAGGAGTAGATCTCGTGCCCTGTAACACCTTCCAAGATTTCCTCAGTAAAAGGTGTGGGAAAGGGATCTATTACACATGCAACATTCAACTCCATATAATCCACACAAATTCTTATTCTTCCATCTTTCTTTATACTGATCACCATAGGGCTAACCCATTCTGACTCCTCGATGGGCTCAATGATTCCAAAATTCAGCATTTTATCAATTTCTTCCTTCACCTTGACATGCAAATTAGGATTCATCCTGTAAGGCCTCTTCCTAACCAGGTGCACACCTTCCTTTAGCTTGATTCTCATCTCACCCAAAGATTCATGTACCCCTTTTAATTCATGATATCCCCTAGGAAACAAGTCCTGGAAGTTGTGCAATAACTCAATTATCTTAGCAACCTCTGAGTGAGACCAATAATCACCAATGATGGCCTCCTTAGGTTCAACATCTGTCCCAATGTTGACCTTCTTCATTTTCATAGGCTCATGATACATGCACACCTTCTCATTTGCACTGTCTAAGACCTTGCATGTACCCTCAGTATGCTCAACATCCAGATTCTCTACTTCTTCATCATCAATTATGTAGACCATTTTACCCTTTTCTCTTTCTAGGTAGGTGTGCCCAAGCTATTCTGCATCTATCTCTTCTTCTTCAAAGCATGCCTCTAGATCTGAATCACCTAACAACTCTTGAATAAGTTCCTCAACCTTTACACTATCTCCCATAGTCAAGCACTTCATAACATGTAATGCCTCATTTACTGGAGTTTTAGTAAAAAAATAGTCAAAGGTCTAAATCATACCTACAGTCAATTCCTGCCAGTTCCCTATTTCTCTATTCAACTTAAGATAGACATACCATGCGCTCACAACCTCACAAGGTGTAGTAGAACTGATGCACCCATAGTGAAGGTGGTAAGGCCTCCTGCCCCTCTGTCTAGAGTCTCTCACACTACTTAACATGGTGTTGAGCATCCTTCCCATGAAATTCACATATCTTGGTAGGTGCATTTCTTTGAAGAAATCTTGCAGAGAAGGTGATTCTCACTTCTCGCCACTCCAAATGATTATCCCTATGAACCATCCACCAGTGCACCATCATCCACGCATAGAGTATAAACTAGCACATTCCTTATTTCCACTTGATCTGTCCACTAAGCTTCCATAGCACAAAATAACACTTCAAGATTTCCTTCACCAATGGACCTTGGTACCTGGTTACTTCCCAAATGCTAACATAGTGCGGCCTACTTACGTGCGTAACTACACTTCTCACCTCGCGCCCAACCATTTCATAAGTTCCATGTGCCTAGTTGTCACATGCAACACTTGTAGTGTCACTCATGGACTATGCATCATCCCATTGGAGAACTCCTTCCTTTGATGGCTCAAGGACTTCTAGGATTCCTAATGGTGCGCACATAAATTTTTTCAAATCCTCTTCACTTAGGGCTCTACATAAGGTGCAATTTCCCATCTATCAAAGGAATGATGATGCACTCTTCCTTGTTCTCAAAACTTATATATCCTTTATTGAAGCGTAGATCAATGTTGTTTGCATAACACCAAGGGCACCCAAGTAATGCTGGAAAATTGTCTACTTCTGCAAGCGCCAAGACCTCAAAGTCCCCAGTAAACTTGGCCCCTTGTATAGTAATAGTAGCATTTTTCAAGACTCAAATGGGCGTGGCCTTAGTCTTGTTTGCCATAAACAACACATTTGAATATGGTTGTAATGGTGGTATCCCCATCTGAATCCACATGTCCAAAGTGAGTACATTCACTTCTGCACCTGTATCAATCAAAATATTACTCAGCAACCATCCATCAACAACAACATTTAGAGTGATCTCCTTGTCATAATCTAGACTATGAGGAGGTAGGTTAGCATGCAAAATCTATCTTTTGCACTCAAATCCAGCGCATGGAATATTTCCCCTTAACCATTACCCCAAAAAAGGAATGATGTTCTCTTGTCACAACATCTTACAAACCTCCTTTAAATCATCAACATCTTCTAAGGAAGCTCATTTGTTTTCTTTTGTTCCAACTTCCTATGTGACTTCTCTTTCAAGCATTGTATCTCACCCTACAAAATTTTAATAACTTCCATGGTTTCTTGATAAACTTCCTTCTGATGAGTAGGGTCTAGATACTTTGCATGTAATACCTCTTCCTTCATAATAAATGACTTCTACTTTGGAACTTCCCTACCATGTGTAACTTCAACACATGTAGTGATCTTCACAGGAACTAACTTGGGATTAGGCTAACTTGGGCATCCACTGATCTTCCACACCATGCACTGCACTCTAACCATTCCCGCGCCCTTGTCTTGTTTGTGCTTCTTACTCAAGTAATCATACATGTCTGGGCATTCTTCATAGTTATGGTTCTTTCTGTAAAAAGAACAAATAATATTCTGAGGGCATTCGCACCTGTAGTGATCAGGGGATCCGCATGTATAACATGTTCCACGAGGAAACTCACTTCTTCCACCACCACAACCTCAGCTTCTGAATCCTCCATGGTAACCTTGACCTCTACCTTGGCCTCCATCAGAGTTCCCTTTATTGTGATTATTCTCATGATGATCACCTTGTTCCTTATAATTATTCACAACACTAGTCTGATGTACACTAGTATCAATGGACATCATGAATCTGATCAATCAACCTATAATTCTTAGTATCATGAGTGGTAGACCTACAAATCTTGCAGTAACAAGACATATTCTTTCTTATTATGCATTGCAATAATAGACACCTACTTGAACCATGATCCAAGTGATAGATCTCCTGGTCCAACAAGATGGCACACACCTATTTACAAGGACAACTATCCTTAGTATGTCCTTCTACTTCACAATCTATAATGCACCAAGTTCCACTACGCATCTCATGTGCTGAATTCGTTGATAATTTCTCTAACTATTTTTTCCATCGCTGTAATCTGAGATTCCAAGAATAATGGGATCACTCATGTGTTTACACTCCCAACTTCCTCAGTGTGCAGACCAACCTCAAGTGCCTCGCGTGGATCTATATATGTCATGTGTGATAGCTCCCTTCTGAAAGGCATGATTAGTCCTCCAATGAACCATTGAGCATGTTGACTCAGATGTATGTCATAAGATAATTTGATAAAATGGTTTTGAACCATGCATCATACTCCTGAATGCTCTCAGCCATGCCCTTCTTGATATCCTTCGGTGCAGTGATGCTCTTTTTCTCAAACTCAGGTATGTGGAACTCTGCTAAGAAAGCATCGCACAACATGGTATAGTCCACACAAGTCTAGTTCAAATCATATTTCTTGTACCAACTATGTGCACCCATTGCAAAGTAGTTACAAACTAACTTTATTTACGCTCTGGAGGTTGTAATCCCTTTGTGTGCCATAGTATCTCACACATATGCACGTGCTTAGTTACATCTTCTATGCCTCTATATTCTGGGAGATGAAGAGACATCTCCATAAATATTTTTTGGGGCTAGTGCAGATTGTGCCCACCATATCCAGAACCTATATTACCTCTTGTGTTTCCTCTGCCCTCAGAACCACCAGATCCACTAGATCTTGATCCACTTGATCCTCCTAATCCCCCTCTTATAGAAGGAAATGGAATGAGAGGATATATTTACTTGTGTTCCAATAGTTGTGCTAAACTGAAATCTTATAGTCTGTGAAGTTTTTTTACTTCCAAATGTGACCAATGTTCTTGTACACCCATGTTCTATGTGCTGATGACTTGCATCAGAAAACATACCCCCAACTGGACCTCCAAATAACACAAGATGATGATTACACTGTCATAGATTAATAAGCTACCTGATTAACTCTAAACTTGACTGAAAATAAACCCTATCTGTTGTTACTCTACTACCCACACTAGCTTGCTTACTAATAGTTGTCATAGAAACTAGAAAACCAAGCACAAGGGCTAGGTCACCAGGTAGGATCAGATGAGCACCCATGGTTCTCAATATTTCTTTAGACATGCCTTCATTTGAAACCTAAGAGGGTTCTCTTCCATGATTTCCTAGATGGGGGATTTTCAAGATGCTTCAGCTCCACATCTTCTACGTGAGTTCCAAATCCTTCACGAGCCATCTCTCTCCGCAACACCATTATTTCCACAATTTCTCACTTCTTCTCCAAATCCCTCTCACATGCTTCATTAAACTTAATCTACCTTTCCTCTCTTTGTCTTTATTCCACTAGGTCTACCATATTTCACCACACCTGCTCCTGCCCCCACGCATGGTGGGGTTTAGCTAGCCATAGGAGGCTCTTCCAAATCTAGGGTCATGATCAAGATATTTACCATGCTAAGGGGATACTATGTAGATAATATCCTCTAGGTTCACGTAAGAACTGAAACTCAACAACCTCTGGACATGAATAATTATAAACCATGTACTCCATAATGTATCTATTCAGAACATGACTCCACCAATGATCTACAACATGTGTCCAAGTCAGATCTGCATCATACAAATCCTGAAATTCTTCATACATCCAAACAAGTGTGTGAAACCTCCAATTTCTCTTTGATGCGTAAGCCACCAACCACTCATAAAGCTCTATAGGGAAAATGGAAAAGAATGTCTCATACAGCTCGTGATATAGATTCTGTTCAACCCATGCACATGCATTAAATTCAAGTCCAGTGCTAAATCTGTGAGCATACTCTTCCTCCAAATTGTCTAACCACTCTTTAATACTAGCCAAAGTCAACCGGTACGTCTTCATCATGCAACATCCTAGAAAACAACTGAAAAAGAGGTCCCGAAATAGAACCAAAATGTAGCCTAGTTTTTATCCATAATAGCTTAAGGTGCAACTGACACATCACTCAACCTGAACTGAGCACTCACCCAAAGCAAGAAAGGGTACTAGGTCCCTCTTTATGTCAGCTTTCTCAATAAGTTAGCATGATCATACAAATATTCCAAATCCATAATAGATAATTAAGTATATTGCAGTGTATAAACCCGATCTAGATCTCAATCATAAACAAGATTAACTCATACCATAATCAAGATTAACTTTACCATGCATGAACTAGTAACAGATGTGTCAACAATCAATATCCAGCCACAAAGATCCATTATATTAATTGTTGTAAAACATAGAAGCTTCATACATACATAATAATGTCATCATAAGTCATGTGCGCTCATAAACTCACAATATAACACTACTACAACATGGGATCCCTAAACCATGCAAATCAATACATATTTATAGGTAGTGGGGACTTTCCCTTCACTACCCATGCACCTTCCAAAAATAGGCTACATGCTAAGAATAGCCATGCACCCTTACATGATAAATACAAAAGCATGTAAGCTCACTAATAATAGATTATCTATTAATACAATTATAGTCTAATCCTATTATTAGCTCAAAACTATGCATGGCACTTGATCTTCTACTTATCCAAAATAGTCTTTACGTGCTCTCCAAGTCTTCTACAAAATGTGCTCTGCACTCCATGTCTATAATTATCCTTATTCTGGAAAATAGCTAAGTCATGAACCCTCGTTTTCCTAGGTACGCCTTGTTGCACTATAATTCCATGTGCACCTATGCACTCTATGTTTATGTGCCAAATCCTTCTACACCTTTCATAGTTCTTTAACTCCGCACACCTCTGGATTTATTACAAATCAACTAAGTCATTTCTCCTCTTTATTATACTTAGGGTTTTAAATTACTTTGTTTATTTCTTTTGTCACATTTTGTGTTTCATTATTATATTAGTACATGTGAATATGAAAATATCCTATTATGGTTTTACAAAAAATTAATTTTTTTATATCATTTGGTGAACCCATCCGTTCAGACCCAACCTTGTAATCATTTTATCATGGATAAATCTTATGGTCCATTCACTGAAGCCCATCTTCATGATCTTCCTACGTATATTGCTGAGCATCCACAGGATCTAGATATGTTTTTATTTGTTGCTCTTGAGGAGTCCACAAATTTCACTGAGCTTAATGGAACTACTGTTATTACCACTTCTCTTCCTGTTACTAATCAACGTTCTCCTTCTACCATTCCACCCCCCTATACTATGTATGTCTCTATTCCTACTCCTACCAATCATTTCACTTGGCCTCTCACTTTGTATACGTGGCAAGTTTCCTCTTCTAACACTCAAGATATAGCCTCTCTTTATCAATATATTCAACTTCAAATCTCTCAAATTCAGTAGGATACTTCCCATGCCTCTCCATGCAGGTTGTCTAGATTATGCAGATGATCATACCTTACTTACAAAGCTCTTTCCTTGCAGTCTCCAAGAATATTTTATGTTTTAGTTCTATGATCTACCTTTCATTTGGTAACATCTTTTATGCATTTAGCCGATGTTTTTCTTTCTCACTTTCAATCAATATCAGTTCAAAGATATCATATTCTTAACTCGAACAAATCAAACAACGATCTAATGAGCACCTAGTGGATTATGTCATATGTTACAAGAATAACCTAGCTAGGATGACTAATGTGATTACTAACTCAGAATTGCAAGATCTATTTGTTCAGAGTCTCTTATCTCCACTACAAGAGAGTGTCATCTTTGAGACCTCTCCATCATTTGATGATCTTTTCTAAACTCTAAAGTTACACAAAAGTAAGATTCTTAATATGGGAAAACTTAAGTATTAAGATCAATCTACCTCATCTTCTAATAATTTTCCATGAAAATCTCCTTTCAAGCCATCCACTTAGGAAAATGAAGCAAAGGTTATTGTTGATGGTGTGTCTACTCTTGCGAAGCTTCAATAGATACTATCTAAGTGTACATTTACTAAATTGACTTGCACTCCACATATCCTATTGCCGCAACTTATCGATAGAAATATTATTACACTTCCTCCTCAACTTATGCTGGATCCATCTTGCCCTAAGGGCCACAACATAATGAAAATTTCAGATGTGACTATCACCAGTGTGTTGGAAATTCTACTGATCATTGTTTCAAATTGAAATGTGTTTTTCAAGATCTCATCAAAAAAAAATCAAATTGAGCTTTCTGAACCTTCGGAATCTACGCTAGTCAATAAAAATAAAAATCCTTAAATCTTCAATAATCCTCTACCAAATCATGAGAATAAAGCTACGGAATCCTCAATTAATCATACATATCATGCATTACCTCCTCCATCATTAGGGCCTCTTGATTTTCTAGTTTCTCATATTGATTCATCTCTACCTCTCATTACATTTTTTGATCATGATTATTAGGCTACATTTTCCTATGATATTTTACTCATAGGTGCCTCTATTGGATCTATTTCTATCAATAATACGATCCTTGATCCATCGTTTCATGTAAGTGCATGCTCTATTGCACTTCTTGTCACTATCGGTTATCCACTCTTGTAAATTTCATATCTAGTTCTTGGATCTTATAGCTATGTCAAGCTTCCAGTTACAGTCGGTCATCTCACCATGTGTTTGCCTTTCCTTGTGACACCTAGTGTCAAAGATTGTGACATGATCTTAGTTCTTCCATGGATCCTCGTCACTCAAGAAATCATTTACATGCCTCACTTATGTCTCAAATTCATTCATAGTAACCAAGTTTTCACTATCCAAGGTGTCCCACCATGCACACTATGATCCCAACCTCCTCTTGAGGTGGCCATTGCACTAGCTAAATCATCTAGATCCTCTATACCTCTGAAAGATAAATTAAAATATGCTCCTAGCTCTTCTATGCATGCACGACACATGCGTTCGTGTAGGTCTGCTAGTCTATCTCATCATTCTAGGTCCACTACTTATAAGTCTCCTTTATCTAGGTGCACATCACCACATATGACTCCTCCATCTAGGTTTTCACCACCTCATCACTAATATCCATCTAGGTATTCATCACCTCCTAGGTTTCCTTCATCTTAGTGTACATCGCCTTAGTCTCCTTCTTCTAGATGCACATTACCTTTGTGGTCGCATTCACCACCACCCTTAGAGCATGGCCATACATCTTTATCTCCTCATACATCAGGTGAAGGACCAGTGACCTTCACTTTTATCAAATAGCATACACATCATCACATACTTGGTGGGCATGATGCTTATTCTTCCCCCCTCTGATAGCATTGTTGACCTCACACTTCTACTACGCTTCATGCTTCACATAAAGTCTTCTTCATACATCTTACACACATTGATACAAACAAATTGTATCATCATTACCTAATGACGCACTCTTGTGTTACCGCTCACACTTTACTGTTGAGGGCATACTTCATTCATGAACCTCACATAATACACATGTCACATCTCAAATTATGCACATTCACTACACATTTTTCTACCACACATTCATCATTCACACTACTATCTAAAAACACACCCTTGTGTTATGCTTCACACTTGACTGTTGAGGGAATACTTTGTTCATGACCCTCACATCTCACACTTGGCGTATTCAAGACATTTTTCTAGCACACATTCATCATTCACACTACTACCCGATGAAACACTCTAGTTCCACGGTTCATAGTCGATCAATGAGGGTCTAAATTTGAATTGAACCTCACCACACTCACTCACTCTTTCTACTCTATGATTTATAGTTCATATCTTTCTAACACATAATTCAAACCATTTCCTGATGACACAATCTTGCTTTATGGTTCATTCTTGATTGTTGAGGGATCATTTATAAATGAACCTCATCTCACTCATACACATACATCTACTCAAGTGGCACACTGTTCCTATTACATTCATCTTGCATATAATTCCATCTCACTCATACACTTTTCTTACTATGTTAGTCAAATACATTGTATGTCATTATATTTTCTATACACACATGCATGTTCACTTTCCTTCTAGTTGTGAATATAAACTTTACACATATCATTACATACAGCATGGATGTTTGGCATTGTACCTCTTACCAGTACCATCACGGCTCCTAGGGACATCTACATTCATACACATTACAAGTGTTATTGTTCTATTATTTACTACTTTCTACTATTCCTAACACACTACTTCATACTTTTTATCTTTTAACATGATAACAAGTGCTTCATGTACAACATTTTCTTTGCAAGAACTATTTTCCATCATGGTTGTTTAATTTTTTGTCATTGTTTTCCACTATCATATATTGTATGTCATTTCCTGCAGGCTTTTCCCTATGTCTTGTTTGTTCATTATTTGTATGCTTTTTCTCACTTCATACCTAATTGTCTTGCAACATTATGAGCGATGTCCTATGTTTGAAAACTTATTTCTGCGCTCTACATTGTCTTCTTTTTTTCTAGCTTACACACCATTTTTTATATGTATGTTTATCTTGTTTGCAATAACACTTGTTTCATATCCATTGTTTACTTATGCCTTGGTTTCTACTAAGTAGATTCCCTTCAATATACCGGTATCAATTCAATGTCACATCATATTAGTTCAGCATCGGGTCCTCTTTTGCTCTGCATCCTCCTAGTGGCGTCACATGCACCTCAAATGATGGGGCATCCATTAGGTGAATGAGTCACCTATATAACAGCACATAATTATAGTACAACATAGTTCAACATAGAAACAGAGCTCAAACAGTCACAGTATAACCCAGATTCTAACTTGGGTATTTGGTTCAACACAAACACTAGTGCCCAGATTCAGACATGGGCGCTTAAGCACTTCAAACCCTTCATGTGTGCCTATGACCAGGGGGAAGATAAATAGTTTTTTTTGATAAAAAAAATTCATCAGTTTCTAGAGCAGTTTTATAGTACATGCACAATCCTAGGTTAAATAGAATGCATTGTATTTTCCTTAAATCGAAATGGATTGAACTTGAGAAATACAAGATCACATAATCTACAGTGGTGTATAAATTTTAGGAAGTAGTCAAAAGATGGAGAATAACACTAGACCTTTCTCCTTACACTTCTTATGTTGTGGCGTGAGATTACCTCAAAAAATCACACTTGGTGTGAGATCACCTGAAAAAATCAATCTTCATTAGCATTTCAGTACACTTTTATATATTTTCACTCTTCACGAATCATGTGTACATGTTCCTTTTATTACCTTTTCACATTTTTCCATACGTTTTTATACATTTGGATCAAAAAAATTCTATCCACATATTTGACTATGCATTCACTCTTCTTTTGTAGTTTTATCCTTAATACACAATAAGAGGCAACATTACATCGACATCGAGCACAACAATGAAAATAGGTACAATACGATGCATCACATACGCTTCACCCCAAGGGTCACTTTAACTTCCCCCTTCCTCTAGCTTCCAAAATTCATGTTATTCACTCCACGTTTTTTCTTGCCTCCTCGGCAAGATTTTGCCATCGATCTACATGTTTATCGAGTATGCATATCTTATCTAATTTTTTTTTATCGATATTTCACTCGACAACATAAAGTGGGGGAAAATGTAGACACTAAATCACACACATTGGGTACATTTTGTAGACACCTAAAGTATGGTTACACTTAGCATTTCATCCAATCCAGTCAATTAACAACACTTCATTAATTCCCTATTATTCGCTCCACTCTTGGATGCCCATTTATGACACCTTCTCAGTCGTATTCCTCCTATAATCAGCTTATTTGGCTAATATCTCTCTTATTAGCTAAACATTCCTCCTTTCAACCATTCAGAACCTCCCTAGTTCTCTCTAGACCACTTCTATTGGCTTCGTAGGCTATCTATCAGTCACAATTGGTTATCCAGACCCCTCCCAACTCTCAAAGAGTCTCTAATCACTTGCTAATCAAGTTTAACTAGCCTAAACCCTAGTTAACTAGCCTAAACCAAGCTTATCTAAGCCTAAAGCATGTTTATCCTAATCTAATCTAAAAGTGTTTTTTGAGCTTTAGTCCCACATGCACCCAAATTCCAAACTCTTCCATTTGGAAAACTATAAATAGAAGGGTCACCCCTCCCTTTCAAACTTACAACTTCACTCACAAGTCCTTCTCTCTCAAGCACTTTGGAAAGGAATTAGAAATCATTTGTGATAGCTTTAAGCTATAGAACATTTGGATCTTGTCCATACTCCATTGTTGTGAGCTCCTCCAATCTTGCATCCATCCACTCCATAATCCAAGTTTTGAGTAATATGGAGAGAACCATTGGCCTTAAAGCCATTAATGGTGAGACTCCATTCTTGAAAGCTTGAGTTTAATATCAAACATCACACCTTTGATTGCTAAGTTGATCTTTTTAGGTTCAATTTCTTAATTAAGTAATCTAAAGAGTAGAGAGTAGTATATCATGTTAGTTTTTGATGTTTTTGTCAAAGTTATAATACTTGCATGTTAGTTTCCCTTGTTTAGCTCTTATCTTATGGTGCATGGATGAGTTAGCAAATCTTTGAGGTTCTTTAGCCTCATTCCATAGCTTTTGTAACTTTCCATTGCATACATTTGGCACGCCCGATGGGATACTTGTGTCCATCCTTCATTAATGGAGGTCTTTTGAGTTCTTCAAAGTTCATTTTCAAGTATTTTGGATCAAATCACTTGTTATTTCCTCATTTCTATTTCTAACACTAGATAAATGACCTTCATTTGCATGTATTTTGTGGGTTTGATATAGAAATAGGCTTCTTTGACTAACCTTTAACCTGTTTGCTTTTGAAAATTTTCAAATTTCGTGATTTTTACAGGTTTTACAGGGGGTGCACGTAGGTGTCATTCTAGATGTGTTTATGTTGAAACAGGGGCGTACATGTCAGTAAAGGGGCACGTATGCGTCAAACTGCATTCACCACCAATCTTCTGGAGGCCATAACTTTTGCTCCCGAGCTCAAAACGACTCTGTTTTTGTTGCGTTGGAAAGGTATTGAAGAGAAATACACAATGGAATCATAAAATTAGGATTTTTACTTACAAAAATTATGGTTTACATTATTAAGTAAATAGTCATTTTTTAACGTATCTTAAAGTTTGAAAAATTGTTTTCTTGGCCATTCTAACACTTTGAAAGGTTTTGTGGCACTAATCAGTTGTTTGCAGGGTTATTTTGGTCTTATTTTTGACTAAATTAGTTAAGTGTTCCATTTCTTAGTTGATAGAGGTTTTTCGAAGTGTGTATGCTCTTCCCTCACACCTTCTAGGTGATCTTGGGAATCAAAAACACTTCCAAACCCCTCTTATTACTTTCAAAAAACACTTAAATTAACTTCCTAATGGATGAACATTTCAAAGTTGGTTAAAAAAACTCTATCTTTTACAAGGCACACTTAATGTATTATTTTCATAAATATTGTTTTAGTTGAGTTTTCGTGTTGTGTATGCTCTTCCTTCGCACCTTTTTGGTGATCTTAGGAATCAAAAGCAACACACAAACTCTATTTTGATATCATGATATTTTAAATGGAAAAATACTAACTCTGTGCATATAGGACCTAATGATTGGTCAAAGAAAGGAGGAGCTAAGACTAAACAAAACCCTCTAATACATGTGTTTTCTTGCAGGTTGCCAAATGGTGTGCCACTTAAAACCACATTAAAATTAAAAAGATAAAAAAACACACCATATTCAAAACATTGTATTGTAGGTTTCAGAAAAGGGTACGTCCCTATCTGCTCAACTGGAACATAACCCCTTTGGCATAACGCCTTAAGCTACAACAATGGGGGTGGTTCCAGGAACCCTAAAGTAATCCACCACTGAGTAACCTCGTGGATGAAACAGGAAGCGCTTCGCTTACCCACTTGACTAGTACGCCTTGTGAGTTAGAGTTACCGGTTGTCTGTATGGCGACCCCAGGGAGAGCACACGTGGATGCACTAGTTGCCCTTTGTGCTCGAAGGGGGTAAAGTAAAGCCGAGATACTCCCAAGATAGGCAAGGGACTATTTGGGTAAATCACACTCGCTTAAGACAACTTTATAACACCTAGTTGAGAGAACTTATTAAGGAGGTCATTCTATCTTGGAGCCCACTTTACTAGTCCTTTGTCACATCTTAGCCATCATGAAGTGATAACTTGTTTGGATTTAGAACCTTGTTTTTAAAACAAGGTAAAGAATCCACTTAAGTTGGATCTAAGTGCCTTTCATCATGAAAATTAGACGATGTTTCACTTAGCTTAGCTTCTTTCTCACCTTCAGATGAGGCGAAAGCTCTGCCCAAGTGCACTTAGTTTATTTTCACATCTTTTGATCTACACCTTTGCATTCTTGTTTCCCATTTGGGACAAGAGAAGGCATCTTTCGGGAGTGTTGTCATAGATAGTGTTCACCACTTTTTTGTCTGTTTACGCTCATCCATGTTTGCGGCTGAGTTGTTAAACGTCTAAAGTGTGGGGACGCGTCCTTATATCTTTGATGGCCACTTGATCTTGATTTCAAGATCATCATCATAGTTTAGATTGATCCATCATTTGATCTCCCTTTGACGTGTTACTTTTTTCACATTGTCTCGACACAATTAAGATACTTATGTCGTGTTTTTCATAAATGTGATCTAAGTATCCGCATTGTGGTGTTACGTTGCGCACATTTTAACACATCCTTAATATAATTTGAATTAGTTTGATTTCAAACATTGTCCCAAAATATTGAAAGGTGTCATTTACTGTTTTTGTGTCATTTCAATACCACTTTAGCACTAATATCTCACTTCTCCTTGAAGCTGGATAGACGTGTCCAATTGGTGTGGTTACGTGGCTTACATTTGTAATCCTTCACCCTTTAACATTTAGGCCTTGTTGGTTGTTGAACTTATCGTGGTATCCTTTGATTGGGAGTCACATCTACCCTTTGTTAATATTTATGCCTTGTTCATTTCGATCTTGACGTAAATATTGACATTGTGTTGATCATCTTTGCATTGAACTATCATTTTGCACATGCATTTGCATAGGGTGTATTTCCTTGTTGATTGGCTTTGTGTTTCACACTTGCATGATTGTTCCTTGTGATCATTCATCTGGAAAAATTGTTTTCTAGGACAATCCTTTTTGATCTCATCGAGATTGCGTCATCACAATGTCTATTTTCCTTAGACCTTCTTCAGAAAATCACGCACGCATCTCCATACTTACCAAATGTCTAGTTGGTTGTCATTATGCTACTTAAATCGACATGTCACTTCCTTCCCTTTGAAGGATTTCCATCACACTATCTAGGTCTAGGCATTCACACCTAAACGACACCAACAATGACTGACTATCACGTGGTTTCTCACATTTACAACAATACAGAACCTAGGTTTAGCAATTCAAATCAAAATATTCCCATTACAACTAAACCTCTTTTGGTTCTTCATGCTAGAGGACCCATTCAGGTACCCTATTCCCCACCTTCAGCTCATAGTCAGTGGTATGGTTTGGATGCTTCTGATCCAAATTATTATTCGGGTTCCCCCCACTCTGTTTCTGATTCAGATCCAAACTACCATTCGGATTCCCACTCTTCTTCTGAAGATTCAGATCCCAATTATTGTTCGGATACCCCTAGATCAAATCTTAAGTCATGGTCCTCCCTTCCTTCGCAAGACCTTTATTCCAAATCACCTCAATGATGTCTTCCTCCTTTGAAGACTCGTGTGACTCCAAGTTCCATCAATCAAACATCTAATTCAGTTCTTGAGTCACGGTCCTCCCTTTCTTCACAGGACCTCCTTCATCAGTCGTCTCAATGACCTCTTCCTCTGTCGAAGAGTTCCACGACTCAGATTCCCTCTAGTCAATCATCTAACTCGACTCCTACGTTGCAACTTAACGGATGGCTATGTGATCCTATTTTCTCTCCTACATTGCATCGTCTTCTAGAAAAGAAATCTAGGTCTAGATCTAAATCGTCCATTCATGGGACGCCTACCACCAATCCTACTTCCTCTCTTGAGTCATATTCTTCTGTCAATCAATCTTCCCTCCTTATCGGACCTGTTTCTTCTATTCAACCTTCTATGGACAAAGAACAACAACCTCTACTGATTGATTTCTCTCATAATGAAGAAACAATCAGACTACATGAAGATATCCCTTTAGAGGATTGAAAACAAGGGTTCTTTCTTGAACTCGATACGCTTGTGTATTGGGGAAAACAAGTTGATTCCTTTTATCAGAACATAAGGGAAAATCCTAAGGTCATAGAATTTGATTCTTCTTTTATTCCATCTTCACCTTCTTCTAAACATGATGAGATGTTGGGGTCTAGCATTGAGCCATGGCCTATCTTCTTGTTACCAAATCATTCATTATCTATTACCATTCCTCAATCAAAATCTCTCCTTGGGTCACTGCTAAGCAACCCATTGTCTTCTTCTATTCTGGGGTCACCCCTGGTAGTCCTCCATTTTCTACTTGTGGGTCACCTCTTGGTATTCCATTACCTTCTATTCTTGGGCCACATCCTAGTATCCCTTCATCCTCTTCTATCTATGGGATGCCTCTGAGTAGTCCCTCCTCATCTATACTTGGGCCACACCCTAACAGCCCTTTCGTCATATTCTTCTATTCTTGGGCCATGTCCTCATAGCCCAATTTATTCCATCTTAGGGCCATATCCTAGTAGCCCTTCATGATCTTCTATTAGTGGCTCACCTCCTCGTAGCCCATCCTCTTCAATTCTTGGAGCATATCCTTTTCATCCATCACATATTTCTTCTATCAATGGTTGTGGCAAGCCTGTAGTCATTTCTCACTATCAGTTCTAAATCATCAACATTCTCTTTCTTCTCCTTCTCGGGATCTGAAAAGTCACAAATAGGTTCATTATCAATCTCAGGTCAAAACTTCCAGAAGCTCGAAAGCCCCTAAGAACTCGAACAATATCAAAATTGTAAATCAAGCACGATTCAAAATCGTACATCAACACAACCATCAAGTTTGGCGTAAAGTGTAGAAACCTATGGATAGGGAACTCAATCTCCCACATGAAAATCCATGTTTAAGGATAAATCACAGTCATTTGTTGAGTATGAGCTCACCATGATCATCGAGATCAGGGATAACATAACTCTTGATAAACAAACACACCTAGTCTCCCTTATCAAGGAAGTCGCAAACATCGTTGTTGGATCCTATCACACAGAGTGACTTTGTTAGTCCTAACCTCTTAAAACTATCAAAAAGATAAAAATAAAAAACAATTCAAAAATATAAAAACATTGAGAAAACACAAGAAAAATCAAAGGTACAAAGATCAAACATTGCAATCAGGTATTGCGTACACATGGATGTTCTTTCTTCCCTTTCTTATCATTCCTCTACGAGGAATCTTCCATTTTCATCCCTTCGATGATATTTTGGTTAGCCTATTCACACACATTTTGTGACATTTATCTCTATGATATCCGTTTGACCCTGGTCTTTTATCACCTTGGTAAATTAAAGAATGACTGACCTCTTAGAGATCCTATCACATTCAACATCTAATAAACTTGTTGTGAAGAACTTTTGGACATATTTGTTGACACTAGCCAATGTTGCCATCACAATCACTTCCACCTCCTTCCATCAAGCCATTAGTGGTTCTTAACCCCTTGTCAAACAAGAGAGCTGAAATAAGTTTTCAGAAAGAAAAAGAATCAAAATCAATCAAAAATCAAAAGTTAAAAACTAAAAGCAAAATAAAATTGATATATAACTCTCTCTTGGGGTATTTCCAATCATCTCTATCAGGGCTATGGACGCCTGACTAGCAGTAGAGAAATGTTGTGATTATAATCAAATCCATTTCCATTAGGGCTACGGATGCTTGTCTGGAAGCAAAGCAATTTACGGCTATCCTTCCACCATCTAGATCGCCTATCACCTATCAAAATAATTCATTCCTACACATTGGCTAGGGTGTCTTCACTTGTTGTCTATTAAATCTTCCCTTCAAGAGGTAATTAAATTCCACATGCACACACTGGATCTCTATGAGTAGGTAGGATTAGTATGTTACCAAGTGTCTTTTTTGGACCTTGTTCAGACTCTTACTTTAGTCCTTATCTCGTCTCACGATTTGTGCCTTTGGCTAATCACTTCTTCATCACGAGGCTTCTAAGCTACATTCATATCATTCACATCATTCTTCTACTTCGTTCAGAAAATCCATGTGTATAGGATTACTTTTTTTCCATGTTTTCGGACACCTTTGTCCCCTTTCACAAAAACAATCTTCTCCTTCCTTTCTATCATGTGCTTTTAGGCCAACTTATGCTGGGGGCATCCTTGCTTCTTCCCAGTACTTCATTGGTTTACGTTCATCATCATGTTGAACCTATCCATAATGGCCTTGGGTCTCGCTTCTACCCGTGAAGAGTTTTCCTTTGAATACTCCCACCTAATCGCTAGGGAATTTTTGCATCTTCACCTTTCTTGTACGCACGTGGCCTTATGCCCTTGTACATCCCATCTATCGCTAGTGGAATCCATGCTTCCTCGTCTTCCTGTACATAGTTTCAAAAAACTTTTGAAATCATAAAAAACATTCAAATATGTTAGAAAAATAAAAAACATTCAAAAATGTTAGAAAAAATATAAAACATTCAAATATGTTTAAGAAAACTTCTAAAAATTGAAAATCATCCTACAAAATGTCACTCTTTGGTTCCCACCTGTTCATGTGTGTGACTCGCGGATCATCTTGATCTACCTCCATCAACAAAAGCTAGGTTTCTTACTTCATTTGTACTCTAGGTCACAACGAGTTTCCTGATACTGTTTTGTAGTGCACATTGCTTTTTCATCAGACCCAAGTGTCCTCCATTATTCCCCTCGCATGTATCCTTGTTTGGGGCACCGTCATTAACCCTTGTCATTAATTCACATAGGTTCGAATTGAAGCTCGATAACAAAAACATGGTACTTGTTTCTCTGTTAGGTTAGCTTGTTTACTGTCTCATATTGCATTGCATCATGTATGTTGCATGGAGTTAGGCATCTTTTACTTTCCCGTATTGCATTGCATTTTGTATGTTGCATGGAGTTAGTGTTTTTAGCAATGGACATTTGTTCGTATATGGCTTTTCATGTCATACCACACTTTTGTTCATTCTTTTTAATAAGGACCAATGATGAAAATCCTTAGCAATATGATGAAAAATAAAGTTGTTTAAAAGGCATTGGATGAATGTTAGCTCATTCCCCCTTCCTCATACTCTATTTCTTCTATACCCCTTTTCTTCTTCTTCACACTTTTCTTTCTTTTGTTCTCTTTTTCTCATCTTTTTTATCATCAATCAAGTTCTTATATCACCCCATCAATGATTGAGGGTGGCATCCTTCATTCTACTTGTTTTTCTTCTATCCCTTCAAAAAAATTCTACTTGTTTAGGCTTGTCTACTTTCTCATTCTACTCATTTTTCTTTTATCCCTTCACAAATTTTCTACTTGTTTATGCTTGTCTACTTTCTTTGAAGTGACGTCATTTACACCACTTCAAAGAGGGGCAAATGTAGACACCTAAAGTATGCTTACACTTAGCATTTCATCCAATCTAGTCAATTAACAACACTTCGTTAATTGCCTATTATTTTTTTCACTCTCAGATGCCCATTTACGACACCTTCTCAGTCGTATTCCTCCTATAATCAACTTGTTTGATGAATATCTCTCTTATTAGTTTAACATTCCTCCTTTCGACCATTCAGATCCTCCCTAGTTCTCTCTAAACCACTTCTATTAGCTTCCTAGGCTATTTATTAATCACAATTGGTTATGCAGACCCCTCCCAACTCTCAATGAGTCTCTAATCACTTGCTAATCACAGTTTAACTAGCCTAAACCCTAATTAACTAGCCTAAACCAAGCTTAACTAAGCCTAAAGCAGGTTTATCCTAATTTAATCTAAAAGAGCTTTAGTCCCACATGCACCCAAATTCTAAATTCTTCCAAACCAAAAACTATAAATAGAAGGGTCACCCCTCCCTTTCAAACTTACAACTTCACTCACAAGTCCTCTCTCAAGAACTTTGGAAAGGCATTAGAAATCATTTGTGATAGCTTTAAGCTATAGAACATTTGGATCTTGGGCATACTCCATTGTCGAGAGCTCCCCCATCTTGCATCCATCCACTCCATAATCTAAGTTTTGAGTAATATGGAGAGAACCATTGGCCTTAAAGCCATTCATGGTGAGACTCCATTCTTGAAATCTTGAGTTTAATATCAAACATCAAACCTTTGATTGCTAAGTTGATCTTTTTAGGTTCAATTTCTGAAATTAAGTAATCTAAAGAGTAGAGAGTAGTATACATGTTAGTTTTTGATGTTTTTATCAAAGTTATAATGCTTGCATGTTAGTTTCCCTTGTTTAGCTCTTATCTTATGGTGCATGGATGAGTTAGAAAAGCTTTGAGATTCTTTAGCCTCATTCCATAGATTTTGAAACTTTCCATTGCATACACATTTATAGGTCCTAATCACATACTTGCATTTATAATATTCCTAAGTGATAAACGTACTAATCGACCACTGTTATTAGACTTTTTATTTTTTTCTTATTCTCTCTTTGGATTTGCACACCTTATTTCCCAATATGACTTTTGTTACTCCACCTTTTCTGAGTCTGAATAGTAGTGCCCATCCAAAACACCAATGCCTAGGTTCCCCTGTCCCCTCTGGGCGCCCCTGACCTCTTTTTATCTCACTCTCCACTTTTGGGCCACTTCTAGCCATTGGGCATCTTGTTTTATTATGGGTTGGCCTTTTAGTACTTAATTACAAAATTTAAACGAGGGAATCATATAAATACAATGTTATGTGACCATAATAAAGGACCAAGCTCTACGCATCTACTACCATCACTTAAGGTTTCGTCCAAAGGTATTTTAATAGCATGAAGGCATCCATCTAGCTTCACTCAAGGGACAAGGGACTACTAAATCTGCATACACACATAGGACAGGAAGTTCATTTTTCCATGCACACATCTATCTACATCTTCTATATCTAGTTATTTATCACTATCAAGTGCATATTTTACAAGAGCCATCTAGGGCATGATTATTCACACACACACACACACACACACACACACACACACACACACAACTATATGGACTTTGAAATGTAGTGCAGTGTTGTTCACTTAGTCAAGTGACCATCAAGGTTAGTCCGACTCCCCATTTGCATATTTTTCTTTTTAGGATTTGATGTGTTTTGGGGGTTTACATGTTCTCTTTCTTCTTATAGATTACAAGAGAATTCCCCATGCATAATGCAATACACAAGAAAATAACAACAGCCTCATGCGAACATTTTGTGACCCTATAAAAACCAGTTTCTGAGGTTTTTCCTAAACTTTGGTGCCCAGTTAGGGTTTTAAGTGCCTAGGCACCCCAGTACTAGTCCAAGCACCATGGTCTTGTGTTTTGATACACTTCTATAATTTTTCTAGGTTCGGTTGTGACACCCTGTGTTCTAGTTCCAATAGTTCTCTAGCTTCGCACACCTCCGGATTTATTACGAATCAACTAAGTATTTTCTCCTCTTTCTTGCACTTATGGTTTTAAATTACTTTGCTTATTTCTTGTGTCACATTTTGTGCTTCGTTATTATATTATTTCACGTGACTTTGAAATATCCTATTAGGGCTTTTACAAAAACAAAACTTGTTAAATCATGTTGATATCCATCAAACAAACTTGATTAAACTACACATTTCGTTTCCTATCAACATTTTCTCCTATTTGCCTTATAGACCTCAAAACAACCTTATAGCCCTCCAAAATGACATTTTTGACCCAAAAAAATCACAAAATATTCTTCTTTAAGCCTAACTATCAAGTTATTAGGATACCCATTAATCTCGATAAATTTCATGAAAAGTTTGAGGGACTAACTCCTCACCAATTCACTTTTATTCTCTTTTTAGATTTTTTTACTAACCCTTCTAGCCCCTTTGGTTTTCATGTTTGGAGCAATCTAATAATTTTCAAGAAAAAGTGTTTACGATACTTTGGATATACTTTTTATGTTTTCTTTAAATATTAATACCCTACTGAGTACAAGTTACCGCAACTCAACTATGGGGCTTTTCGGTTTGTTCTGAAGCTCTAAACTATTTTCTATCATAGTAAAATCCAGGGTTTGGTCTTTATCAAATTGTTTCAAATTCTTGGGGACCTTATATTAACTCAATACACTTTTTTTAAGCATCGTCACCATATTTGTACATTCTCTTAACCTTTTTTTCTAATTTTCATATTTGGGCGTTCTAGGTCTTCTTGACTTATTCTTACACCAACAATCCTCCTATGCTCTATTTCTTTCCATTTCTTTGCTTTTTCAAATTTAATTATACTCCTTATTACTTCTCTACACCTCTCTCCAAGTCCCTTAATCACTTACTCACTTATCTCCTCATAGTACTCACTTATCTCCTCATAAACTACCTTTGTAAATCTCTTGTATGTAAAATCTTCAAGTCCCTCTAAAGGACTGAGACAGAGTAGTTATGACTAAGGTTCTAATGGAAGCTTGGCACTCAAAAGTGGAAACTTTTCACACTTTGCACTAACTATCACTCTCAAATACGCTAACTTATTGACTAGTGTAGACTGTAAGACACTATGCTTTATTAAAACCTAAATGATCAAAACTCTTCCTTCAGAAAGAATTATAATCTATTGAGTAGTCAATAATATGAAGTATTTAGGCAGTTCTTCAGGACAGTTCCTTTTAATCTTCAGGGAAAATAAAATCTAATAAACTATAAAATTTATGAACCATCCTATCAGTAATAATCACATGATTGGCACTCTTTCTTCATCAACTTTTCTTATTTCAAGGGCTAATAAGGACTGTCAAAATGTCAAATTCTAGGACTATGCATACTCTTCTTTAACAAAACTCTTCAATGATCCCACTTGTTTAATAGTTTCTATGACACCTTGTCCTTTTTGGTACACTCTCAACCTATCAATATTATCATAGCTCATATAAGTAGAGTATTGGAGTTCACATTTTTTACCTTAGAAATAATTGTTTGAGCTCGGCACCAATGGTGCATTTATATTAATGTCATCAATCCCCAGAAAGTGAGAACTTTGAAGATAAAGTGATGGACACATTAATCAATGCTAGAACTCTTAAATATGCAAAATTATATAACAATTACAAGATAAACTCTCAAGAGTGATATCTCTGGATGTTTCTCAAATAGAACATATTTATAATATTTGTACCAATGTTAACGTTACAGTCTAGAATTGTAGTGTTGGCTACCATTCTTAGGTTATTGCCCTCTGTAAGAGACCACCATAGATGTTGCTACTTGGGCTTATAGAAAATTAATTACTCTATACACTTCCAGGAACACCCTAGTATCATTTGCACAATTTCAAAAGTACGACTGAACTCCTTCGTAAAATTCACAATGTGATAGACAATAATTTGTTAGAAATTCATCATTCCATAGTTGCCATATACTTGCGGTATTGTTTTAGGGAGTGTTTGAACATAGTTGCCACTCTTTTGCGGCATTGTTTTAGGGAGTGTTTGAAAATTTAAATTGTGAACCCTTTTTTGGGGTAAACTAAATAGTTATATACCAAATGTATTCTAACTACCCACATAAGTGCAATGAGATGACATTGATGATTTTTTTATTTGTTGATAGGTAACTACAAAGGAGTCTATTCAAGGCCTTTAAGGAAAGAACCTAGTTAGAGAAAACAATATTGTGCTACCGCTTACACATATATGACTTGGAATAGCCTTAAACACTATGTTCAAAGTATAATTACCATACGGGTAACCTAAATACTGACCAAAAGAATTGAAAAAGAAGTAACGATAGAAGATGAAAGTTGTACATTGTCATATACTTAACCTAACCCACAATCCATTACATTGATAAGCTAACTATAGAGAGTTAGAAAACGAGAGAACCACCCACCCCACCTTTGCCATTTCCACCAACAAATGATCCCACCAAGAAACACAATCACACTTAGCAACACCCACACCCAGATGACCAACAAACAAGCTATAGTCAACCGACATCCATTAATGACTAGGATACATATTTAAAATGAAAATCCCGACCATCTACCACCCAATAAACAGAACCCTTGACACAACTTAATGTGTTCACAAGGCCAAAACCATTAGGAGCAACTAACTTTCAAAATAAAAACTCCCAACAAAACCAAGCATCCAAATAAAAGAACACCGCCATAGATAATAATCAACATTGCACCCCACTAAATGATGCCATATGATTTCTACCACTAAACATCACATATGTTTTCTAGTATCAATGGTTGATACACTCACTTGTAGATAGATCACTGAAAAAAGGTAACTATGCCATTGTATAATAAAAAAATCAACTTGCAAACATGTGATAAGATATTCCATGTCTTTCCATAAGGGTAGGCTTCAAGTGAAGAGAGGATGGTTTTAATGAAAACAATGGGGAGGCGACTTCCCTCTCCATGAAGACTCTTAAGAATGCACCCACACTTTGTACTCAAGGGGCAATAATCAACAAAAAAAAAATTAATTTCATTTACGATTTAACTTAATATAAGTACACTTAATTTCGCTACTTTTTTCCTTTACAGTAATTGTCCATAATTCCATTTTTTTATTTGACACATTTTAAACACTTACAAAACTCCTGATGCTTGTTTCCTATGCTAGGGTTCGGTTTCTAAAAAATTAATTGACATTGAATTTTACCGTCATTATAAAAGGGAACTAACATGAACTCAAGGGAGGAGAACTATTATGAGCTAAAGGAGATGAAGGTTCAAGTTACCTCTTCCTATAAACTTCCCTCCAATAGAGTACCTTTATTTTCCTGTTATAAGTGCTACAGTTCATACGTTAGTTTGAGTCAATTTGACATTTACACATCATATATATTTTTATAATAGTTTATGTTTTCCTAAAAGTTTGATCTCACCATGAACAATTTGTATTCATTTTTAATAACTTGAGAATTCCTAATTAAGTTATTTGAACTTCAAGTATAATCTTATTCCTAAACTAATATCTCATTTATTTGTATACTCATTACACTTACATTGGTACTTTGGTCTCACTAATGATATTATTTTAGAACACTTGTAATTCAAATAATACATAATTTACACTTAGGGATTCATGACTATAAGAAGTGTGACCCTGCACAAGACAACTCACTTCATTTCTCTTAAACACTCAAGTATTAAATGCATATTACATGTGAGACATTCAATAAAATGTTATAATTTCAATGCCTTTTATGACACTATTTCACCCATTGGAAAAGCATGCGTTCAAGTTATTTTACTAATACTCCTTAAGGAGTTATAAGACTTAATAATTTCATCAATACTTGAAGGGGGTCTTTTCCCTATTACAAGTGAGAAGTTAATTTCACCTTCCATGATCAAATGCCTGCTAAGGAACTTTTTGATTGTTGATTTACACACTAAGGGGGCTAAGAACAATCACGCACCCAACAATTACAACTCATCCATGAAGCGAATAGGCCTACGACACCTATCAATGACAGTCGCACTCACACCAACGATGACAAGGTACACATACTATAGTCATTGCCTCATGCAAGGGTATTTAAATTTAGGTAATGGTCCTTATAGGAATTGTATTAGATGCAAACCAAGAAGATGCTTATTGATATTAGAGTATTTTATTAACATGATCATATTTTTATACATTAGATAAGAATCGATTATGAGGAGGGAGTACGATAGGGTTAAGGAACTCATTTTTTATTTCGATAGATAGGGTAAGATGAGAATCTACTGAGTATTATGAGTGTTAATGAGATAATTTAATAATTGAAATATTAAAAAATGGTTTTAATACCTCTATAATCATAGGTACAACATTGAGTACAACTTTATATCCATTTCAACACTTACAAAAATATAACCAACTTGATGTTTTCCTTTTCAAAATGTACATAAGAATAATCCCTCAAAAAACACTACATATCATTATTCTAAGGTAATGCACATATTACAAGATGAGTATAAATTTTCGATGACAGGAAATTAAATACAACATATCACATCCTAAATTCTTCTTGTTTGGATTATCTACAACCATTACAGGGTTATCCTATGACTTGTATGGAAATACCCTACACTCAAGCATAAAATTCACGCATCCATCATTTCAAGAAAACCGAAACAAAAATTAGAGAGGGATAGAGATAGAAGAGAGGGAGAGAGGGATAGAGGTCATTTCATCACACATTCACACTTTCACATTTATGTGTACTTTTCTTTTTTGATTCTAGAGAGAGTAACAAAGAGATAGAAAGTTTAGAATTCATTTTATTTTCCATTCACCATATCATAACCACATACATCACGTATCCATTTTTATTTCACTTTAAATCCATATACATTTAAACCCATTTACATTTTCAAAACTAGTCAAAATTTCATGATTATTTCCAGAGAGGGAAGGGAAGGAGAGAAAACATTATAATTTTTGAAAACCATTCATACAAGAAATAGATCAATTCATACTCTATAAAGTACTGAAACGAAAAAATGTTCCACGAGTAGTTAGAAGTCAAACAGGGCCCTCAAAAGGTTTGTCTAGTTAAAGTTGTAATTTTGTGAAAGTTGGTTGAAATGGTTAAAGTGCTTATAAAGTGGGCCCCAAAAAAGATCGTTTTGAGTTCAAAAATGGAGTTTTATGATTCCTACTTACTCACATGTATACATAGAATTCATTACATCTGATGGAAGTTGATTACGATAAGCAAGGCTCAAGATACCAAGGAAACTCTGAGGTTACTTATCGTAATAACATTAGAAACTCTTGTCGTATAGTAACCAGTGAGCCCCAAAACCCACTTGCAAAACTAGCCTCCGAAAGTGTTTTTGTTGAACTGAGAGTTAGTTACAATTCTCTTGTTTAGAGTCTAGAGGTAAGTGGCGGTGGTTTTTAGTTTCTCTCAAACAAAGTGGCAACCGTAAGTCGGAACCGATCACATTTTATTAAAATGAGCACGTCACTACAAGCGACTGATATGCTAAATGGGCTTCAAAATGCGACTCGGAAAGACACTAAATGAGTTCAAACAACTTGGTTACCAGGGGTAGTTTTAGAAGTGTCAAATTTGTGGTACATTTGGGTGTGGTTTTCTATGCGTGCAACTTTTGAGGTCAGATTTTTGATGTTTTGATAGTTCCAGTTGAGGTAAGGTGTTATCATTTGTCGGGGTTAAATTTCCTACCATTCAACATTTAATTTCCAAAAGCAAGAAATGATGAAAGTGGCAATTTAGCGCAGAAGAAAAGGGAAAACCATACCTATTTTGCACAAAACTCGTGATCACCGTATTCGATGAAACCACATCACCTTCAGGAATTCCGAAAACCAATTTGTGGCTTGCTCGTGCTTCCACGTTTTACACACGTATCCACCATGGTAATTTCAACTACAACCCTCGATAGCAATTCTTGTCCCAACCCCTTTTTCTTTGCTCATGTTTTGGTATTTTCACGGCCCAACCCAAAGGTTACTTGACAAAGTGCCAAACAAACAAATTCACTCCACCGTTGTAGGATAAATTAGCCTATTGCTAATAAGGTTTTATAATTTTCCCCTAAAATCTTCCAAAATCCTTTTAACCATTCTGTTTTGTGTGAATCTTGTAACTGAAACATGTAAAAGAGAATAAACCCTTCAAGGCATTTTGTCAAACAATTCACCTGCCAAACGCATGCTTCCACATTTTCACGTTGTAATAAAATCATACAATGCCAATGCCATCATAGCATTATGTAACGTGACCAGTTGGAGGAAGTGCTAGAAGTTCCGTTTACACATACAATCCCCTCTTTTGTGAATACTCTACAATCATTGCAGGCCAAGGGACACAACATGGTCATGCATTTTAACAAACAATTTGCGTGTGCCTCCACATTTTGCTTACACGTCTGTCATGGAAACAACCACAACAAAAGACAAAATCATGCTACCTTGTTCTTTGATGGGCATCCAGACCTGTTTTCCAAGATCCTAACTTAGCGCAGACGTGTAGGTTTTAGAAAATTTGGCTTTATAGTTGTCAGTAACATTTTCTTGAACATTTCTCAAGGATTTTCAATCTGTCCCATCCCCTACATACTGCAATCATTACCTTCTATGAGACCACATTTCTTTTATGCATTTTGTCAATCAATTTTTGCAACTGCGCATGCTTCCCATTTGCATAAACATCTACCAGGACACTAACAAGATAGAAACATACAAAAAATCATTTTTCCTCTATGTTTTGATGGACGTGCAAACCCTGCTAAGAATCATATATGCACACATTGAAGAGTGTTGGTGTGGGGTTTAAACTTTCCAAGCACTTGCAGCTACAACATATTGCCGAATATCTCGTCTCTTCTTCGCCAGGCTCTGGCTGCCACCCATATCATGCTCTTAAGCTTCAATTTTAACACACTCTTAAGAGTATGTTGATGTAAGGAGAAGGATACAGATTTTAAACGACCATATACTTTCCTTTAGGGCTCTACAGATTCCCAAATCACACGATTTACAGCTAACCTGCAACCATGATGTCCAAAGGAAAGTATACAAATTCTTTTAGCAGAGATCTCCCCTGCCAATCCTTAAGCTTTCGTGAATGCACATTCCTTGTCCAATATCCTATTGTGGCGCAGGAAATAGGATATCTAAGATAAAACGGTTATTGTTTACTTCACCGCCCCCAACACACTTACATGCTCCCAAAGAACATAATCAAAACCTAGCTCACCACTTTTAGGGATTTTTCGTCCATACCACTATTTTGTTTTTATTTTTTTAAAAATTGAATTATATAACTATATATGTTTATACATTTCCATACATTTGTATATTTTATTCTATGATATCTTATTTAGTGTAAACTTCCTTTCACATATATATTTAATAATTGTCTTCCCTTTTTTGTGGCAAACAATCTTTTCTTAACAAAAAAATTATAATTTTTGAGATTGAGTTTCATATTGACTTGAATAAAGTTGACTTCAAGTTTGACAAAATAAGATTTGAAACCATGCACTTAGAAATATGAGTTAAAATGTGTCCCTAATATTATTAATAGTTTTTCCACCCTCCAGAGACAACACTTATGTGGTTCAAGATTCTTAAGGTCGAAGAGTCGAAGAAAAATATGGCATTCGAGAAGCAAAATGGTTCCTGATGAGGCATTAAAATTTAAATAAACATCTAGGAATAAGGCCCCACAATGATTTGATATGATAATTTGGTGCAAAATGTTCGAAATGATCCCATTGTCCAAAAGACGGCCTTATGAAAGCTTTAAAACTAGGTGCGGAATATAGGGGCACTACGTTGATGGACACACAAGATACCAACTTGATCTCATGCAAGTGATGCCAGAAACGCGAAGAAAGGAGGGGTATTTCACACCTCTTAGACTACCAAATGGACTCAACACACCAATAATCACTAGAAACCAAAAATAAAAAATGTACTTCCTCAAAATTCCAAGCAAAGTAACAGACCCAGAAAATCATTTTCTTTTTCCAAATTTTCCTCTTGTTTTCAATTCAAATTTTTATATTAAAATAATAATAGTCCAGATTAATAAACAAGAACGTATTTTAAGATTTTTGTAGACACCAAAAATTTGCACCCTTTATCTGATTTATCATTTATTTATCCAATTCATCATTTAACACTCATAAATCACCTTATCCTAAGTCATAACCCCTTTATTATATTTACTGTGAGTAAATATCCCTTCTACAACTGTCAAATCTACATCTAACCATCTAAAAACCACCTTAAAATAAAATTTGAATAAAGAAAAATCATATTTAAACGATTTCATAACCCCCTTAACCATCATACTTCATCCCTAACAACTTAACAAACTATTTACCCCAAACACGTACTAAATAACTTCATTTTGGAAGTGGTTTTAAGCACATTCCCACCCAAAATCTGAAAAATCCAGATTGCCTGTGATTCAGGTAATCACCAACGATTATAAATAGAATTTTTTCAGCCTCTTTCTAGGATCCTCAATTTTGAATCCCGGGCTCTTACTTTCAACACCGTCTTACAACACCCTACACATTGTCTTTTAGCACCATAATATCCAAGCTACCAGTGTTCATCGTTTTCGATCTTCATCAAGCATTTTCGAGGTCATTTAAGGCTTACGTGGATCATGTTTTCATTATTCAACCTGCAAACTACATCAACCATCCAAATCATTTTTCAACAAGGTTTGAAACTTCTTTTAGCTCCATTTCAACCTCCAGGTATTCTTTTTAGGTTTTATTATCCCTTTAACATCATTTTCAATCATCTATTACTCTCAAATATCAATCAGAAACTTTAAACATTCAATTTTATTAAACTTTCAAAAATCACCTAAATCACCAGCGATTGGCCCAATCGCTAGTGATTCCTATCAATTTTATCTTTTATCAAATGTTATAAGTTTTCATCAAATATCTCTTATCTATTTTATCAAAGATGTTGCTTCTAATATATTTTTAAGCATGGCTCATTGTTATCTGGCAATTGGTGGTCAATCATATGAAATCATAAGCATTCACTCACCGCTAATAGTCAAACAACCCTTCTATTAGGAACATTCAGACATCATCCATGAATTGAGCCTGTGTGCAATCTGATTTGTCGAAACCAAACAATATATCGAAGATCAGATTAATTCTTACACAACATTAAACAAGAAGTTGTAGACTTTTGGTACGATTATTTCGAATGCGTACAGATTACATCCATACTTGCCTAGGCCACATTCAAATTTAGACATGACCTACCATTCCATCTCGAGTTCTAGTCATCTTTACCTGCTATTATTGTATCTACCTGTCTTGTACCCATTTATCATCTATTGCTAATCCATTATAATTCACTTGATTGTTTACAAAGCAAGCTGACATACTTTGAGGAAGCCCTTGGATTCCTAAAATCGGCCTTTGTAGAGCAGCTCTCCTATCTATCTATCTATCTATCTATCTAATCCATTTTGTTTAGTGTCTTTTAGCATAGGTTTCTTCTAATCCATGTTTTTCTAGGAGCTAATGGTGCAGGTAAGATGACATTCTTCTTACACTTTTCCTCTCTATGAGATGAAATTGATTGCATTTTCTATTCTTTCCTAGTGGGTTTTTCAAACACTGCTTCCATAGTAGATGGTCCATGCACATCTACTTCTCCTTCTATATTTGGGTTCATATCCATGATAAACTTACGAATTCTAAACTTTTCATCTTTTTGGTACTGTGGTACATATGTCAGTAGCTTGGTGAAACATTCCCAATATTCTACCACACTAAGTTTACCTTATGTTAGGTTCTTAAACTCAAACATTTTTTGGTCAAGGTACAGCCAAGGCAACAATTGTTGATGGAAAAAAACAAATTGAATTTTTCCCATATGATGTTAGTAGTATCAACTCTTAACTCCATCTTGTGGTTATTCCACCAAGAGGATTCCTCATTGAAGAGTTAGAAAGCACCCAAAATTTCTTTTGTTTCTTCCTAAACAGTCCCTTATTTCAAAATACTTTTCCATCTCACTCAACTATTTCTCAGCTCCATCCCCCAAGGTTGTTCCATTAAGCTTGGGTGGGTTGATCCATTTGGTATCCCTTAACAAGTCAATTGCCAAGCGAGCTCTTTTATTTCCTTACTGATTTTCATCATTACGATGCTATGTTTTTTCTCCCTCATTATCTACTAGTTGTTCTACCTCATATTCTTCTTCTTCATTATCACCCATAACTTGTTTCTCCAAGGTAGCTACCTGATTTTGGGTGTCCTAAAGGACTACTAGGATTTCATATAGATTTTGGGTTGTATCTTCAACCTCATTGTTTTCCCTTCTCCTAACCATCGTATCATATTAATAAAAAGATAAGATGTCATGTTAGCATTATAAACCCATTAATTCCAAGATTTGATAAACCTCACGCTGATACCAAAATGTAACACTCATGTTATGATTCATCCAAATTAAGAATTTTTTTTTAAAGTAAACCCCTTAAGTATAATTAATTCCTTTAATGATTTCATCTTACATCAATTGAATCCAACATAATTAAATGTTTACAATTCATATGATTACAAATCATAACCATGTGTAGATGTAATGTTCAACTAGATCTTTCCGATCTCCCTTAAATTAGCTCTATCCGAGTGTGTATAACTTGTATACTTTTAGTTAAACCTTTAACAACTTATAAGAATTATATGCAACTCCTAGATGTCTCCTTAGAAAACATATAAGTTATATTTCATCTCGTATCCATCACAACAAAATAGGGGAATGGTGAACAAACAATGTAATTAGCTAGTCAAACTACATTGCCCAACCACACAACCATCTCTACATAGTCATATGGATTTCTTTCAATGTTTAAGAAATTAAGTTTTAATTTTGAAGAAGTAGAGTCCATGACTCACCCTACTAATCGAAAGGATCTTATCAGTATCATCTTAGGATCCCTATGGGAAAGATAGTGACCACTTAATGATTTTCATCATTACTTCATCATTACCCTTCCCGTAGACATCCTAAATTGTCACAGTTAGGATACTATCGAAAGGATGATGGGACATAGTACCCACACTTCATTTACACTTTTTTTTATCTATGAAAGATAAAGAGAATAAGTTCATCTTTACAATAGATTATAATGTATCATTATACAATATTAGTTTCTCGAAAGAGGGTTATAGTAACTCAATGAGTTACTATCTTTCATTAGTACCTCTTATCAAACTAATGCAACCCAGTGTTCGTTGTTAAGTATAGGTTTACAATTCATGTTCCACATTGAATTATTATTACATTACTCGTTAGATATAGCCCTTAATCTCATAGGTTCATTAATTGTCAAGATTAGTTTATTTTATTACATAAGTTACAATAATAAATTTACCATTTTGTTATAAAGTGGCATTATCGTTATATTTTCGTCAATCACATATTTGAACATTTCAATGAATAAATAAAATCATTAATAATTGCATACCATAATATAAATTAACTTTATTTATAATTAGTTGTAAAACAACATATAAATACTTCCATATCCAACAAAAATAAGTTACAAAAAATCAAAGTATTTTATTCAACTTAATAAGGATAACCCTTTATTTTCATAAATAATGATATATATTTCATCATGATAATACATTAGGAAAATGCCCATTAATCAACTTGCGAAGATAGTTCATTAGCGTTAATAAATAAATACAACAATCCTTATCAGATTTTAAACAAATATCACATGGCGTAATCATGCGTATACAATTCAATCAGTCACTTCATCAATGTCATTCCTTCCTAGAAATTGTAGGAGAGATAAAATGTATATATGTGTTAGTTTAAAGAACATACATGAGTTTACTAACTCATATTATTGTTGTATTTATATAAAATAATAGAATAAGTTAAGGTTAACTCAACTCAAAACAAAAAAACTTCCTAGTTTATTAATCAAATATTTATCTCAAGCACATATGATATACTACTTCATATTGTATGTTATGTTTTCAACCAATACAAGGATTTAACTGAAAATCATAACTTTTAAATTGTGGAAGTAACATACTTTTTCCACTATTATTTATGATGATGATCATAAAAATGATTTATAGCAGCTTCCTTCAATTTCTTTAAAATATTCCGCAAGAAAAATATCAACAAGGTAATTTCATCAATGTATAGTTGTTATGTTCTCATGAATAAACACAAACTAACTCATTATCCATTCTCGTAATTGACTAAAGAAATGAATCATTTATCTTAACATCCAATAATCAAAATATGTATGTATTTTAATTTCTTACTCTATAGTTGATATTTCCGTAATGAATACCAAGTTAAAAAATAACATCCAAATTTTATAATAAAACCATAAATATGAACTACCTTCCTAAATTTCATGCCTTTCAGAAATAATTAAAACTATAATACTTATAGAAGTTAAATCAATACTAACACAAAAGTTCATTGATACATTTAAATTTCACAATGATAATAAGTTCTGTAAGTTGTATCATCCATTTAACATTTCCGGGTAGTAGCTGAAAATATTCAAATTTACAATGAATGTCTAAACCAGTCTATGATCAAGGGAGAGATAAATAATTAAAGTTTTAAATATTTAATAACAATAATAACACCTAGCTCATAGAGAACTGGAATACATACTAACAATTTCAACCCACTAATAATGAAGTGAGAATAGTGCATGCAACATCAAGAAAAGATGAAAGTATCATATGAAAAATAACTAGAAGATGTCAATGAATAACCATTTCAAATACACTCAAGAAAAGTGAGAGATGAAATGAAATCATTCTCCTTCAAATATATTTCTCACAAATAAACAAAAATAACAAAATGACTTCAAGTTATCAATAGAAACCTAGATCGAGTTCATTCAATAAAAGAAAGAGAGATCATGACAGAGGTTCATATTGACCCTGCCCACATAATTTCAAACACCATGATAAAACTGAGCTCAAGATGAGATAGACTCACAAAATCAGCAGGCTCACTAAGAGCACTAATGATTTACAATTTTAAATCACACCCATTGTTCCAACCAACCTAGAGCTTAAATGCAAAATAAACCCAATTAGATTTTCATACTTTTCTTGATTTTCTTTACAAAATTTCATGTCAAAAATAAATAAACATCCTCCTGGTTTTTAGAAAATATAGTCATTCAAAAGAATAGTTTTTTTATGCAAATAATCAAGCATGCATTTCCTAGATAAAAAAAAACTAACGTCAAGCTCTAATGAGTTGATTAAAATATATAATCTACGTATATATTCCTCAAATTTCCAAAAAAGTGTAACAGACACAAAAAACACATTTCTTTTTCCAACTTTTCCTCTATTTTTCATTTCCAACTTTCATATCAAAATGTTAATAAATCCATATTATTTTTTGTTCATAGGTAAAAGAGGGTTAAGGGGTCCCTTCCCCATACATAATCAAATCCCACTTAATAAGAAAATTTCATTAGAGTACATAACCCATTGGGTAAAATATTTATAAATACTAAATCCGACAGCAAAAAAAAGTTCAAACTAACAACAAAATAACAACTTACTAACAATAACCATAAATAGGGAAATAAAATAGCAAAGAAAAAAGAGCCAAGAACCAAGGCACCCATAATAATATTGGATCATAATTCTTCTCAACATCTTCTAGGAGGGTATTCCATTCTTTATCCAAACTGTTGATGGAGGCACTAAGATTTTCAAGATTCGACTCAATCAATCCACGTTTCCTTTTCTTGGAGGCCTCCTCATTATCAATTTGTTTATATTTATTGATCAGTTGGGACATTATATGAAGGTGTTAAATAGTTGACTTTATGTGAAGCATGTCCCAATTAGTCACCTGTTTAAGTAGATCCTTCAATCGGTCCACCTATTTTTCCAGGAAATCGCATATGTCTTGTAACATTTCCATGTTGTCGTTGTTAATGATTAAAGTCATGCTATTAACCTCTTCTCATTTTATCTAAATATTTAACTATGAATTGAACCATGCTTTTTTTGAGGTTAGTGTCAACCCTGAGAAGCTCCAAGTTCTCATGTTCCTTGAACTGCTCCATCTGAGAACTTTTCCCTTGATTTTTCCTTATATCCTCCATAACAGGGTCCTCAACCCCTTTCTATTCTTTTAGTTTGTTAATACCAAGTACAGATTCAATGGAATCCTTGGGATCATCTCCCAACTCCTTCAAATAAGGATTCTTAGATTCCATCTCCTTTTCGCTCTCAAACAAACCCAAAGCTTCCACCAACGGACCAATATATTTAAAGGATTTAGCCACATCAGTTGAAACCCTCTTCACCATAACCATGATTAAACCCTTGTTTAGGGGAACAAATACCTTACCCTTTTGAAAATTTTCTATTGTAGCACACAATTACTGAAGCATGAAATAGGAAAATTTTTAATTATGCCCATAACGAATGTAATTAAGAATTTGGAGAAGATATGCAAAAATAGTCTTGTCTCTTCCCTCTAGAGTTATATATTAAATGAGGTCCAAATCCACTTCATTAAAAGGTTCTGGAATATAATCCCTAAGATATCAAGTGAAATGGGGGGGTTATTTTTTCTTTATCATTCAAAAACATCTTAATTTCCTCTACGTAGTCTTTCTTCAGTTTGAAAATCTCACTTCCTTTTTCATGTCCACAAGAGAAACAATGGTGTTTATTGTAATATGGATTTTCACCCCCCTAATGGACACTAAACCACATATCCATATTTTTTAAGTTTTCCAAGCATTCCCAAAATCCTTGTTGAGATCTTCATTGAATCCTTCAAAGATTTTAGAAAAGGAATCCATTTCCTTCTTCTTAATTATAGTCAAAACATGGGGCTTAATATGCTTGATATCATTTAGTTATTTGTGAACCAAATCCCCACCCATTTTCACATTCAACAAGTTGGATGAAATCCAAAACTAAAAGCTTACCACAAATTCCCACACCCAAAACCCTCTCTCCTCTATGAACAGTGCACTTTACTCCAAGAAAATAGAATAAAATCCCACCTCTATAAGCCATAATTAATATACTTGCTTGATGGGATGTTTTCCCTTGATTGATATCATTACCAAATCTATCATTATTCCCATTAATAGCCTTCCACGTCATGATTTTAATTATCATATCAAGATATCCTTCCACATCATGATAAGACCCTTGATTGATATCATTACTAAATCTGTCATTATTCCCATTAATAGCCTTCCAATACTTACAGTGATTAACATAACTATACATGTCCATAATTTCATTTCATATGATCAACCCTTCGACCTGAAACCTTAACCAAGTTGTTGTCCTTTTTTGAATCATTGTTATCCTTGGTGAGTAGGGTATTCATGGGGGTTCTATCTCATCATTTTCGTTATGAATTCTAATCCATCCTGATATACCCCTTTGTTGGAAAAAAGGTCTACCATACCACTAACTTCCCTATATATATGTTTAAAAGTTATGTTCTCAAATCCCCTTGTCATAAGTTTATTATACCTTTAATAGAATGCAATATGGACATGGATGTGGCACTAACATTAAGAATACTATTTATTATATTCAACAAGTCTCCTTTTATTATATGTTTATGATATTCCTTCTTACAGTGATACGAAGCCCTTAGAACTCCGTCACTAATTTATCCACATGGTTAGATTGGATACCAATATTACATGAGAAATCCAAAATGAATGTCCTATTGTGATCTCTGAACACACCTCCTTTTCCATATTTACCTGGATTCCCTTTCAAATCCCCATCATAATTTAACTTGATCTAACCAATTGTGGGTTTCTTCTATCCAACCAACTTGGGATTAGGAGTAGGTGGAATTTTGATACCACTAGTCATACCCCAGTTCATTAATATTTTTCTTTCCACCTCCATGAATACTTTTTTCTTATTTTGGATTATGGAAAATTTGGCAATTATGGCATTGCTACATATTGCAACCACTCTTTTTTCTTGTTCCTTCTTCCATTTTAATATCCTTATATTTCTTTCCTTCTATATTTCCCAACATAGATACAATAATTCAAAGGTCTAAAGATGTTTCAGCCCTTTTCTTCTTAAGGGACAAGTCCATTGATTCCATATCATATTTAATAAAGGAGGTAAGATCCATTTTATTTCAAAGAGAGATAATAAAGCATAAACCAAAACATATTTTAAGATTTCATATTAAAGACAACAAGAATGAGAGTGAGAAAAAACCATGTCTGGTTCTCTCTTTTTTTCTTCCAAAATTTCCTTGAAATCTGAAACTCAAATGCCCACCAAAAATATACAAAATATCCTAGATAATGATTTTAAATACAAACATTTCATTAAAAATAGCTTTACAGTTGCATGTGTTGATTCCAAATAGGTTTCTTGCAATTCCCCCACAACAACCTCCATGCTAAGATCAATACCACAAACAACAACCATGCAAAAATGCTAATGGGCACAGTGAATTATATTTTTTATCTCCCTAAGGAAGATATCAGTTCCTTAGTAATAGTAGTTCCTTAAATCCATTAAAATATTTTAGTGCCACGATGTGGCCACTAAACCTAAAACCTCCCTCTAAAAATAGTTGTTCTACAATCTTACTAATTTGCATGCCACTTGAATGGTCCAAGACCATGTTACCAATAATTTAAACAATAAAAAAAGATCATTAATGTCAATGGGTTGATGATAAATCTCTATCCCAACTTTAAACATTCCAATACAATGTGGTCAACGACCATTATTCAAAACTAAACAATAACCAATGCAATTTGGTCTAAGAAAAACTTTAGTCCATTAAAAATTTAAATTATTTGTATTCTAAGACCAGATATCCATATAATTTAAACTCTAGACCATTTAATTTCTTATTGGTCTAAGAGCAATCTCCAAGAAACATAAACCTTAAACAATTTCAATCATCATTAACCAATGCAAACAATGGTGGAGCTCAAACAAACCAACTCATTGTAACAATGCAACCATAAGGTGGCCATCGAATAAGAAATCCTTCAATAGTTAAAGTTTCCCTAACATGTAATACAAATGGTGGAACTAGAATAATCACAACCATCAAAACATTGTGTGTGTGTGTGTGTGTGTGTGTGTGTGTGTGTGTGTGTGTGTGTGTGTGTGTGTGTGTGTGTGTGTGTGTGTGTGTGTGTGTGTGTGTGTAACACTATTAATTAATTAAATCAAATATTACAACTTGTGTTATCGATATCATATTATCACTTTGTTGCATTACCATGCTTTCAACATTTATCATCGTAAATTCATCAACCAACAACCTTACGATGAAAAATACATTAAATATGGGGATTTGACTCTGAAATTTACTTATCTATAATATGGGTATTATTTCCAAAGCGATGAGATGTGTCATATTTTTAAATTGTACTTAATTACATTTTGGAAGGAAAATATTTTTTATATCATGCATGCATTGAAATGGACATGTATTTTTATTTGATTTTTCTACTTGTGATTTAAAGGTATTAAAACAAACATTTACCTTATCAATTGTTGTATTTCCTTCTTAACACTCATAATGTTTGGTTAAAGCTTATCTTTCCTTAGCTATCAAAATTAAATGATTATGTTTCTTTTTTAAGTTTCCCATCATATCTATCTCTCATGTATCTTTGTATGTATCCATATGAAAAATCTTTGGATAATTGGAAACTTCATAGTATTTATGACTATAACTTCATTTCCCCTAGATGGTGGAAAAGAAAAGAGAACACTATATAAAAGTACTATGATTAGATAGATGAGGAGAATATATTTCAAATTCATTATTGAATTTGGAAAAGAATGTAGGATTAAGAAGTAGTTCACCACCAAGTACACACCACAATAGAATGGTGTAGTGGAGAGGAACAATAGGACTATAATTGAAATGGATCATGTTATGTTGAATAACATCAAAAATATTCAAAATGAATATTGACCTTTGAATTTATAACTTGTGTGATATATATTCTAAATAGATGCCAAATAAAGAGTGTTAAGGATAAATTCCTTCAATAGGAAATAAATAAAAAAATACCATGCTTCAAACATAACAGTGTTTGGTTGCATGGAAAACACTCATGTAATATAAGAATAAAGGAATAAGTTATATTAAATGGGTGAAAATTTATCTTTTTATCTATATTGAAAAATCAAAACAATACAAGTTGTACAATCCCTTTACCAAGAAAGAAATCATAACTAAATATATAGAATTTGTTGAAGAAGAAGAATGGTATGGAAGTATAGATAAATCAACAACAATCACTATCTAGGGATACCTCAAAATGAATATGATTTAGAATAAAATAATACACAAAGGTGTCAAATAGTCAGACATGGTCCAAATCGAATGATACTTTCCACAACACACTCACATACACCTTCAAATTATTTCTCAAGAAATAGTTATATGGATTTCAATCCCCTCCAACAAAATTTAAGAAAGGAGAAGAATTATGGCATGGATAAAATTCTCACAACAATGACAGTTCAGATCCCACACTAGTGTCAATGAGATCTCACTTTAGAGATATATCAAGGAAACTAAGGATTTGGAAGGAGACATATGATTAAAGTGGATAATTTTTTTTTATTAAGGGCAAATAGTTTTGAAGGGACTATACCCTGTATGTAAAAGGGCTCAAAAGCCAGATAGTAAAGGTGAGAGAAACAACCCAGAGAAGGGAAAAACTATCAACCAAAGAGGGCTCAAGAACCAAATATTACAATATAAGTGAAAAAAGGATCTAAACGTACAATGATCCAAAAAGAAGTAGGAAAGATCAAAAAGGAACCAAAAGAGAAACAACATATAGAGATCCACCAAAAAACAGCTCTAGAACTGCCAGATAACAGCAACTTTGCAGCCAAAAAATAGCATCACAACAACCCGTTACTTGATAGCTCTGTCAATCTTGGTCTTGATAGCCTGCAGCGACATGAAGAAGGCAATGGCAGTGGCCTGAGAGGAGTCTTGCATATCCGCCTGAGAAATTGCAATATCCCTTTTCTCTTTAGGGCCCCAAATGTCCTCATTAACCCCACTTAAACTGCAGACACTATGAACATGTTGTTCAATGAAATTATAAATGCTTTTGAGGGCAGACAATATGCAGTCATTGCGGCTTTTAGCATTCCCCAATCTGCCATCTAAGGACTGTAGCTTCTTGAAGACTTTAGCAATAACCCCCTCTTCCTCATCACTTTGAAGAATCTCTTTTCCCTTAGCTCTTTCCATATTTTTTATAGCCCCTTTGAGCTCTTGTATCTCCTTTTCTAATCTGTCCACCCTATCCAACAATTCCTCCTCCTTGGGATCCTCCACCAGTTTACTAATATGCAGGACATTTTCAGCAAGTTCCAAGTCTTTGTGGCTCCTTAGGACCCATTGAGAAGTAGGGATTTTAGATTTGATGCTCTTGCTTTTCTTGCTAGAAGCAGCAACTTCACTCTTTCTTTTCAACAGCGGGGGAGTGGAAGCGGTGTGGGCAGGTGGAGGTATGGAGGAGGGAGGTGGGGTAGGATTCATGGGGGGAAAGCTAGAACAGTGGCGGTGGATCAGGAGGATAAGTCCCTGGTGCAAAGGGATAGCCCTAGAGTGGCTCTGAACTTCCCTAATTGATTTCTTCAGCAAGTTTATCAAATAGTGAGGAAAGATGATAATGTTATTTCTACGAAAGTGATTTAGAAATATCATATGCTTTTGACGTATAATCACAAATATTCCTTCAAGAGTTACATACCTAACCACCATCCTGGAAAGCTCAGCAAAAGGTTCAGGAATCGACACCACCTTGATGCCAGCAGTCACGAATTCAAGATTCTCCCCCTCGTCCAGAAATTTCTTGGTCTCCACCTCCCTGTCCACCTTCTTATTGAAGAATTTGGTGCCTTCTAGGCTGAGGCCCATGATTTGGGTGATGAGATCTTCCATGATTTCCATCTCCATGTTACTATATTTGACAATCCTATTCTTCCATCCCTGGGTGAATCTGATAGAAATGTCTTGGTTGAAGCCTTGAATCCTTTCAATTAAATTAGACAGGCCCCCGATTTGTAGGTAATTCCAAAGCTCTGTATTCTCTTTCCATGTAGGATTGTGGGTCGGTTCAGTTTTGCAAGGCGGACCCCCCATGTTTCCTCTGCTTCTTTTCCTGTTCTCAATGGTAAAAAATCTACCAATATGCAGGACAGGTAGAGCTTTGATTTTGATATTTGAATCCAAATTACAGCCGTTAGTGTTGATTTTCACTGCCATGTAGATCAATGATTATGGCTTTATTGATTTGAGCTAGTAGAGCGTCCCCCTTAAGCCAAGTTTGAAAGGAGTTATTAACACCGAAGTTAGCCAAAATGTCGGCGACCTTATTTCCTTCCCAATAGATGTGGGTGATTTGAACATTTTCAAAGCTCTTGGTTATATCAATAGCTTCCTCAATATAATCCCTGATAGACCAGCTGGGGTGTTGCTTTTTATTCAAAAGATTGATAATATTTAGAGAATCACCTTCAATTATAATATTTGGAATATTACAATCTCTGGAAAGTCTTATACCCCAAAGAGCCGCCATGGCTTCGGAATAATGATTAGTCTGCCTGCCCATTCTTCTAGAAAAAGTAGCAACAAAACAACCTCTTTGATCTCTGATGACTCCCCCTCCTCCAGAGTCTCCCGGATTGCCTTTTGAGGCCCCATAAAAATTTAACTTGTGCCAATCAGTGGGAGGTTTAATCCATCGGAATGTGTTTCTATCAGTACCATTGTTATTTCTATTGACAGTGTCAATATTCCATTCATTTAGGATGCATTCTTCATTCTTCGAGTAAAGTCTATTTTTAGGGGGTTTAAATCTAGTAATATTATCTTGCACAATAATGATAATTTCCTTGTAGACTTTGTTATAAGCCTGTCTATTGTTTCTGAAAATGCTATCATTACGAGCCTTCCAAATTCTCCACATAGTGTGGGGTAGAACAAGTTGCCACAATCTTTTCACCATACAATTCTTAAACAGAGAGTCCCATTGCTCCCAAGCTTGAAGACAGGTAAGGGAAAAAATCCATCTCAGATTAAATTTTACAAACACGAGCAACATCCATTCGGCATGATGAATCCCTTCTTGATGAGGTTGTCATTAGTTAGGATCTTGCCATTAATAATTAGCCACCAAAAGAAGTTCACTCTAGGGGTTAGCTCCGGCATCCACAACTTGTGCCACTTAATTTCTCTTTCCATGGATATAAAGAAAGAATTATATCCTGATTTAATAGTGTATTCCCCATCAAAAGAATCTTTCTAGATGAGTTCATCCTTAAGATTTTGATTACTTATATGGACTAGAGAAATTTGATTCTGGAAAGATGAAATATCAGCCTGTATACTATCATTCTCCACTTTTAGCTGTTTCCATTTTCTTTTGTTTCCATCCCTCTCAATGTACCCATGGATTTTGTGCCCATACTTTGTAATTAAGCTATCTTTAATGTGATCATAAGCAAAAATCCAGTTAGAATCAGTCCACTTATCAGTCCAAAAGTTTATGTTTTGTCCATCTCCAAGCTTCCAGCTACACCCCTAAGAGAGAATGTGTCTGCTGCGAAGAAGGTTGTTCCAGAAAATAGAACCACTTGGAAGAGACTGATCATATATGAAGGAAATCTTGTTTTGGTTTGAAATATATTTGATATTAACCAGCTCTGTCCAAGGTCTATGCTCTTTTATAAGCCTCCATCCTAATTTTGCAATAAGGGCAGTACTCATATGTTTGATATCTTTGATGTCTAACCCCCCTAGTCTCTTAGGTTTACAAACCTATTCCCAAGCCACAAGATGATATCTGAATCTATCCTTAGTACCGTGCCATAAAAAGTGCTTTTGAATCTTCTCAATACTGTTCATCACTGCTGTAGGCATGCTAGACATTGCCATGATGTAAATAGGCAAGTTTTGAAGCATGCTTTTAACCAAAAGGCACTTACCTGCACTTGAAAGGACAGCTCCTTTCCAACCAGCCAACTTTCTTTGAAATCTCTTAGTAAGATCATTCCATACCTCCACATAAATCTTGCCAGTACTTAAAGGTAAACCTAAGTAAGTAGCTGGTAGAGAATTAATAGTGCATCCAAGAATATTAGCAATCTTTCTTTGCCTTTCCCAAGGGGTATTGAAGAAATAAATAGAGATTTTGTCAAAATTAAATTTTTGTCCCGAGGCTTCCTCATAAAATCTAAGGACAGTTTTGATAGCCTTCGCCTCAATGATAAAAGCCATCAAGAGGAGCAAAGTGTCATCAGCAAACTGCTGGTGTGAGGAGATCTGATTACCAGTAGTTGGAGGGAAGCCTTTTATCATGCCAATGTCAATAGCTTTGGAAATAGATCTGCTTAAACTGTCAGCCATAATAATGAATAATAGAGGGGAAAGTGGTTTGCCTTGCCGTATACCTCTATTGCTGGCAAAAAAACCCACAGTTTCCCCATTAACAACCACAGAGAATCTAGAGGTAGAGATACAAGAGTGGATGATTTTTATAAATTTTCTTTGAAAAAAAAACTTGGATAAGACCTCATCCATGAATATCTAGGAGACTCTATCGAAAGCTTTATGCATGTCTAGTTTGATGGCCATCCCTTCCTTTTTACTTTTATCCATAGAATGTATAGTTTCATGAACCATGATAATTCCATCTTGGATAATTCTTCCCCAGGGATGAATCCACTCTGCTGTTGTGAAATGATCTCCATAAGAATAGGTTGCATTCTAGTGGTAAGAATCTTTGTGAAAATCCTATAAATAACATTAACCAAACTGATAGGCCTGAAATCTTTGAAGTCTTTTGCATCCAACTTTTTTGGGGCAAGCACAATGTGTGTATTATTTAGTTCTTTAATGAGATTTCCCATTCTGTAAAACTCATTAACAACTTTCAAGAGATCTTCAGAGCATATTTCCCAACATATTTGGTAAAAGTCAGCCAAAAATCCATCTGGACCTGGAGCCTTATCCCCTTCTAAAGCAAAAACAACCTTTTTTAATTCCTCAATGGTGACAGATTTTGAAAGACTTCTAAATCTCTCAGCAGGTACCAGATTATTAGGAATGGAGTCTAAGAGGAAAGAGACCACTTGTTCATTGTAGGAGTTATTCTCAGTGAGGAGGTTCTTATAAAAATTAAGCGCCTCTGTTTTGATATCCTCTGGATCCTTAGTAATGTTTCCATTTCCTTTAGCAACCTCAGATATTCTGTTACAAGCTCTATGTTTGAGGGCTGTCAAATGAATTTTTTTTGTATTTTTGTCTCCTTCTTTAAGCCAAAGGGCTCTAGATTTCATTCTCCAAAAGGATTCTTCATGGTTGTTTATATTATGCAGATCCGAGAGGAGTTTTTTTTCCCACTAATGATCCTCTAGAGTCATACCTTTCATGGAAACATTTAGCTCAAGCTCTTCTAGCTGTTGCTTAAGTTCTTTCTTCTTTTAAAAAATGTTTCCAAAAACCTCTTTATTCCAAATTCTAATCTTTTGTTTAACATTCTTCAACTTCTGTAGAAGCCTGAATTGGGCCGTCCCTGTGCCTTCCCAAAACCACCACTCTTTAATTTTGTCCAGAATGTCTTCATGCTCGAACCACATTTTCTCAAATTTGAAATTACCATGAAAAGGTTTTGTCCAATTGAAGAAGTTTAGGACAATTGGATTATGATTAGATCCCATTCTGGGGAGAGAAGAAATATGAAAATTGTGGTCTAGAATCCAATTGGCAGAAATAAGAGCTCTGTCTGGTTTAACTTGAATTAAGTTCTCTCCTAACCTTCTGTTGGACCATGTAAATTGATTGCCATCAACCTCTATGTCCATAAGATTAAGAGTCTAGATGAGGCCTGCAAATTCTTCCATACCAAGGGAGAATTTAGAGCTTTCCCAAATTTTTATCCCAGATTCAAAGGAGTATTGAAGTCTCCCATAACCAACCAGTTCATGTTTTCAACATTGCTTCGGAAAAAGGTTAACTCTTTCCATATATTTCTTTTACCAGTAGCAGTATTGGGTGCGTAAATATTAGAAAGAATCCAGCTATGATTATTTTCAAGACTTTTAAAAATAATAGCTAAATGATTCTGGGTGGAGGAGAGTACCTTACCATTAACAATCTTTGTATCCCAAAAGATCGCTAAGCCTCCAGAAGCCCCTTGAGAATCAACAGCAGCAAAGGCAACATTCTCCCAGAAATATCTTTTGAAGTCTTCAACTGCTTTACTTTTCATTTTAGTTTCCTGAATGAGAAGAATGTTGGGTTTGTTTGATCTTTTAATTTCCTTAAGCATTCTTTGCTTAGGCCCCCCATTGAGGCCTCTGACATTCCAAGAAATAACCTTCATTAGAAAAAGTTTGGAGATGCATTTGCTGGATGGTTCAGAATTCTTTGTCTACCATCTGCAATTTCTTTTTCAGTCTCTTTTTCTCTTGCTTCTCTCTTAGTTAGCCTGCCTTTTCTAAAGGTGACTCCAATATTTGCAGTTCTTCTAGTAGTGGCCCTTGTGATTCTTGAGGTGGAAGCTTCCCAACTTCGAAGCTGCTTTTTTTTTCACTATAGAGTGATTCCAAACTTTCTTCTAGGTTTTTTGAACCTCTTTTTTTTCTTTTCACTAAGATGTATCCATCATTATCACAATCTGATATATTTTCCTTGCTAATGGGGGTAATCTCCCCATCCTCTTTTCCTATGGCAATATCAATCTGCTTATCCATTTTAGGAGCCATCTCCTCCACATCAGTGTCCTCTTTATCTTGGTTTAGATCTCATGCAATGGATTCTAGATCCTCTTTGACTTTTTCTTGTCTCATTTTGAGTTTCTCCAGAGAGCTGTTCCTTAGCAGCTCTTGATGAGCAGTGATTTTGTCTATCTCTTCTTCCATATACGAGAGAGAAATGTTAAATTTTTCATTTTCTTCATCAACCTCCATGCTCAACTTTACCGGATTTGGTGTCAAAGTGTTCAATGCTGAATCCACTGACATCTACCTTTTGTTTTCTTCCTCTTTTGGACCCAAATCTATTTCTTGTTGAGACTTAACTAGTTTCTTAGGTCTCCATAGTTTTCTATAAACCGGTGGTCTCTTCGCCTTAAATCCTTTTTTCCTTTCTTTTAACTTGGAATGCCTCTGTAAACGCCTATTTCCAGTAGCTGGTTCAGATATCAGCTCTTTATCCGCCTTATCTCTCTATTTTTGTCTTTGAGCTTCAGGAATATCTGAGAAAGCTTCCAACTTTTGAACTATTTGATTAGGACATTTGTTGGCAAAATGTCCTAACCTGTGGCATTTGCTACATCTTAGTTGGAAAGCTTCATATTCTATTTGTTGTTTCCATACTCCAAATTTGGACTGCAGAACAATGTGATCGGGAAGCTCCTGATCCATTTCAATGGAGACACAGAACTGAGCAAATGCCAGCCTAGACCTATTTCTCATGGGCCCATCCAGGCCAATAGGTGAACCAATCAATTTGGAAATGTGAAGGAGGATTTCATCATCCCATAGATGTAGAGGTAGTCTTGGGAGTCTACACCAGATGGGTATGGCATGAATATTCTCAACAAATGGATTGAATCCAAGATACCATTTTTTAAAAAATAGTCCCATATTTCCCAGACACCAGGGACCACCCAACAAGACCGAGTCAACATCCGATTGGAGATTAAATCAGGCCAGAAAAAAACCCTTTGCCATGGTGGTGATAATCAAATCCCCTTTTGGTTTCCATCTGCGAATGGCCCATTTTCTAATAGTGTCCACATTGGGTCGCGATCCCAAAAATTTTCCGACAAGGGCCAAATTGGTTTTCTCTAGAGCTCTTTGCAGACATCCGTCAGGCACCTATAAGTGGGTCACCCCTTCAGCATATTTTGTACTTTTAAAATCACATGCAAGCTGAGGTCTCACATTTTTGTCAAGAGGAATCTTAACAACATCTACCCAGGCTCTAGATCTAAAACTGCCACCAATGATCACATTTTTCACTTTTACCAGTTCATTAGCGGCTACATTGCAGTCCTTTGAAAGACATTCAACATCCAGAGTTGCTGAAACAATGCTTTCAAAACCCTCATGCAGCCCGCCCGCATTTTCAAAACAGTAAGCCCGATTAAAGTGGATAATTAATTTATATTCTCATTTTGTATTATTTTCTCATGATCCTATTTATTTTAAGAATTAGTCAAAGATGAGAATTTGATAGAGGCTATGAATATAAATAATTCGATTCAATCAAAAAATATTTTCATGAGATCTTATAAATTTGTTAGAAGGTAAAGATGTCATAGGTGTGAAATGGGTCTAAAATAAAAAATTCAGTATAGAAGGAATTGCGAAGAAATATGAGGTGAAATTGGTTTCCAAGGGATTTGTGAAGTAAAACACTATAGATTATAATGAAACATGTACCTTTGCGAACATGTTTGACACAATATGCATTGTCTTAGTGATAACAAATCAAAATAATTGGAAAGGATATCAAATGGATGTCAAATTTCTTTTCTTGAATGAATTCCTATAGCAATAGGTGTATGTGTAAGAACCACTTAGATATAAAAATGAAGGAGAAGAATACAAATATTGTAAATTAAAAAAGGCTCTTTATGGTCTTAAACAAGCACCAAGAGCCTGATATAGTTGTATTGACTCATACCTAATAATTAATGGGTTGTAGAAGTTGTATTGATCCCACATTGAATAAAAATGAATAATTAAGGTCAAATATTGGTTGCATGATTATATGTTAATTATTTGATTTTCATTGTAAATTGGTTAGGAGATGTGTTCTAGTCAATTGTTAAAAGAGAAGCTGAAATAATAGATTTGGGCCTAATGAAGTATTTTCCCGAAATCAAATTCAATCAATCAAAGTAAATAAATGGATTTTTGAAAAGGTTCAACATGATGAACTATAAGCCAACAAGGTACATACACAAAGATGGATTACAAGTTTTGAGACACATTTATGAAATAACAATAATGTGTTCATGTTTTGGATAGTAATGCATTATTGTGACAAGGACTAGAAATTACTAAGTCTAAAATGTGTACACATTATTGAATAACATAAAATGGTATTTGATTTCATTCAATGCATAACAAATACACCTTACTTTCATCCAATTTCCCTACAAAACCCTTTAGGATTAGAAATGATGTGGATTTCCAAGCCACAAGCATGGATCTTTCATTTTTCTACGTGATTTTTTTTCAATTTAGAATTTAAAATTCAAACATGGAGGGAATTACGTATTTCACACACAAATTTCATTAAATAATGACTACAACGAAGAGAAAATTATCCTCTTTTGGATGATATATGTTTTCTTTATTTTTGGCAATTATAAGGATACTAATTTTAATTATTTGTAAATGTTTTCCTCTTCGATTATCTTGATAGAAAATACATTTCTAACCTTGTGTATGTAAATTTTGGTGCTCGTACCCAAATTTGAACAAACTTATACTATCACATAGTATACCTAATTCTATACACATTAAAAAATCCTAATTTTCAATTAATTTTGAGGTAGTTATGGAGAAAATGTTAAACTTTATATTGCTAAATCAAATTCAAGACCTATTTACTAGTAAAAATAATTAATAATATATTTACAATGAAACTGTATGTTTGTGCATGTGTGTGTGTGCATGTGTGTAACATACTAGATAGCCTTATCTAAATTTCCAATGAAGAATTTTAAAAAATCTAAAGATGCTTAAAAAGTGAGGGGAAAACGGTCATTATAAACTATCATTTATTTTTTTTAAATGAGAAATTATTTAAATTTTAAATATTTATACCACATATAATTCACCATTTTCAAACAAAAAAATTATTTGAAAACTAGAATTGAAACATAACACTTCGTGTCTTTATACATTGTTCAAATTTTGAGTATAAGTACTAGATAGCCTTATCTAAATTTTCAATGAAGAATTAAAAAAAATCTAAAGATGCTTAAAAAGTGAGGCGAAAATGCTCATTTAGAAACTATGATTTTTTTTTTTAAATGAGAAATTATTTAAATTTTAAATATTTATAACACATATAATTCACCATTTTCAAACAAAAAATTGATTTGAAAACTAGAATTGAAACATAACACTTCATGTCTTTATACATTGTTCAAATTTTGAGTATAAGTACCTCAAAAAATCAATGAATGTAACCGTTTCTCAATTTTCAAGTAAAACATGTCCGCTTAAGACCCCCTTTTTGTAATCCATATTCATACGCTTACCCAACATCAACACCCGTTTCCACATGATTAAATCCAGGAAATAAATATAACGGGTCCAATGTTGATCCCACTTTGTATATTAGAATTGTAGGAAGTTTGTTGTATTTGAAATCTACAGGGCTTGATATTATGTATGGTGTACGCTTTATCTAAAGGCTTATTGAGTCACCAATGGACTCACAATAGAATAATTAGATGATTTTTTTTTAAATCTGTAAAATCATATATGTGTGTCTCACTTCGTGTCCAAAAATATTTTAAAATCTGACTAGTAAATAAATATTTTAAAATACTAAAAAATCAGGTCAATTCTTGATGCCCTGCACCTTTATATTTATAAGCTCTTATAAATACATGTTTGGTCATTTAATATGTGTTTGGTCATGTTTAGGTTGTCATACATATTTTTCTAAAAGTATAAAAAATTGTAAAAAAATTCGGCACACAACTATATGCTTTGACCCAAATATTACAAGAACAATTAGATATGACATTTTTTATATATTGCATTAGATGGTTTTTGGTTGATTGGTTATATTGAAAATGAATTTGTAGGTAACATGGATTATTAGAAGATAATTTCTAGATATATATTTAATTTTTGATTAGGTACAATGTATTGGGCCTCAAAGAAACATCCCATCATCACCATTTATTCACGAAAAGTAAAGTATGTGGTAACCACATAAATTACATGTGAAGAAGTTTGGATGTATAGAGTTATATCAGACTTATTACATGATTAATAATAAATGATTTTTTTTGGTGAGAATAGCTAAAAATATCATTATCCAAAAATCATGTGTTCCACAAGAAAAGCAAGCATATTGTATCATTTAATTAGAGAGATTATTAATAATGAAAAAATATATTTAGAATTTTGTAGATATGAATATCAATTGGATTCTATTTTCTTAAAGCCCTTAATAAAATAGACTTTTTTCATATTTTAGGGATTGTTTAGGAGTAATACATATAGGTGGTCAAGATTAATAGGGAGTGTTAATAAATGTGGATACTCTCTCCTACCCACCCATATTAAATTATGACACATACAACTAGGTGGGAAATCGTAATTTCTAAAAAGAGAATATCTTTGTATTAAATTATAAAAGATATTATAAATAGGTGAATATTTTGTAAGTAATCCAAACCTCTCTAAATCTCTATGTAAATATACCTGAACTAATGTATTCTTACAATTTGTAGAAGTCCTTATGTTTTTCCAAACTTCTTGTAATTATCTAAAAATAAGAGGTCATTATATTAATTTCTCGTATAATGTGAAAAGCACCAAAGTGCTACCCAAATTTCTTTTCAAGATTCACTTTTCTTGTAAGTTGTTATATTTCTCTCATTATTTCCTTCTCTCCCTTTAGTTTCATTATTATTATGATGAATTCTTACCAACATCCTACAAGTTTAGGACATCCTGTAACTTTTTGGATTGAATACCACTATATAACTTATTAGCTAAATATGTATATTTGAAATATGAATTTTTATTTCTATGTTGCCTATATTTATTCATCTCTTTTAGAAATATCGATTGATTACATTTTATTATTAAAAAATTAAATCATGGTTAATTTTATATTAAAATGATACATCTTATGTTTTATTTTAAAATGTCATAATGAATTTGAGATATTTATTTTAAATTTGTCACATAATTTTTTAATCTAAGTATTCCACCTTGAAATGAGAAAATGCTCACATTATGTACAAATGTTTTTCTTGAATATCATACATGGCCTCAATCTAGTTTAAACATTACATTAATCATATCCAAACTCCATTATATACCAAAAATATTGGAGTTTTCAATCTTCTTCTTTAAGTAAGAATAAAATATTCCATATGATGTAAAATTGATGTCATTATTAAGAGAGAACATTTTATTGACATTTTACACTATTATAAATGAGCTAAAAACTCCACCATATGTTAATATAAGTCTTATAAGTAAGAGTGAAATATATAATAATTAGATACATGTAAATTTAACACCAACCATTTTAATGATGTGTTATGTTATTATACTCTATCGCTGAGTGTAAGTAGTTGGTATGTTCTCAATAAAAAATGCCATTGTTTCACCAATTTCAACCAACAAGTGCCTTTATGATCAGTCCACCTTGATGTAATGATCTTATATGATTTCAATCTAACTCTCCTCTTTCCCTTGAAAATGGACTTTGACAATGGTATAATATTGTTCCCTTTTAGTTACTTTGTTCTCTAATGGAAAGTAAACCATTTCTATTTTTTACAAAAACATCTTGTCCTTCCATGTTTTCATTCCTTCTATAACTCATTATGATAAAATTACAGAGGTAAATGATTAGTTTAGAACCATTACAATTTGATTCCTTATTCACATAAATTTTTGTAGTGGTTTTCTCTTATCTCTAACTATCCTACTCTTGCCATTGAAAATTATATCAAAATTTTCTTCTTAACCTAGTTAATTAGGAAAAACTCATGTCCTCTCATGTTTTTCCATATCGGTATCCGAGACAAAATAAGTCTCAATTATTGACTCTGTTAAAATTTTCAAGATCTTTAGTTTTTTTAATGTTTTTCATTACCCATTATTGTAGATCATGCCTTTTCTTTAGTATTGTTTTAATATGAACCTAAATAATGCCGAAATTCTACTTCAGGGATGGAGATTATTTAGTCAAATATTGCATTTGTAGGTGCAAGCTAGGCACTGCTCAATTAAAGGATAATTTGGACTCTAATCATTTCATTTTTATTTCTTTTCGCAGGGGAGGAGGAGATACAAGCAACCACTCTTGTAACATCTAAGGCAACAACTCTTGTAAAGGAAACGACCACTTTAACATCAAAGGAAACAAATTTTTTACCATCTAAAGAAACATCTCCTTTAACATCGAAGGAAACAACTCCTTTGCCATCTAAGGCAACAAAAACATTTGTTTCATCAAAAGCCATGCCCAAGCTCATTGGAGTATAATAGTTGGTAATACAAGATATCTGAACCTATCTCAACGTGTGAGGGCAATCAAGACTTTCAGTGACGAGCTCAGTGGAGTAAAATAATTGGTAATACAAGATACCTCAACCTGTGAGGGCAATCAAGAATTTCAGTGAACTTTGCACTTGCTTTAGTCTTTGGGTGCCATTGATTCTTTCAGATCCTTGGGGCATAGTTAACATGCGGAGATACCAAGTTAAAGTTGGGAGAAAAACTGTTCCTTTACTGGTTCAGAGTATGAGCCTTATTCATCTGCAGTTGTATTCATTGTAAGTATTTCAAGTTATTCAATTCGTATGCAGTATTTGCCATCCACTACGCATTAGCTGCTTGTGTATAAATTTGTAATGTAAAGATTAGTGGACTTGCCTTCTGCTCCTCATTGGCTTCAGTAATTGGTCTCAGGTAGAATGTACTTGGTTCATAAGAATTCTTTGATCAAACCTTATTGTAAGACTATATGAATAAAACTGTATTCCATTTGTTTGTAAGGTTGATTATGGTTGTTGATTGTGGTGCATTGACAGCTCTGTTTTCAGCTCGATGGCTTTGACCTATTTTAGTTGAGGAGGAATTTATACGTTCCCTACCTTATCATATACCCTCCCTCACATAGCACTTCAGGGAAGGAGACCATTGGGGTTCAAAGAAGGTTGGGGGATAATGCAAGATATTTGTAATCATTTTTGTATTGTTTGCGCTGTTCTTCCACCTGTGAGTTTGAAATCAACACAGAATGATCATTTGGTCCTACATAAAGTTACCAGGATTCTAATGCACCTAGTATTTATGTGCTTAGTTTATGGTGAAGGACAGGGTTGAACAGTCTAAATGGTACCTTAGAGACAAAGATAAGTTCTGATATAGTAAGTTCTGGGACATAGGAATGTTTTGACATTGTGAACAATGTTGACAAAAGTTTGAGGCTTTTGATTCAACTATTTCGAGTTTGTGAATGAGTTACGTTGAATCACCCCCATTGTTCAAACTTTATATTCCTTCAATTGCTTTTATGTATGATTAGTTTCTGCTTCTGTTATTTATGGACTGAAAAGGTTCTGTCAAGTAAATACTTAGGATATGAACACACAGTTCGACACAGCAATTGATATATTTGTAAAGAGATTACATCTATCACCATGTTGATGTGGTTTTGAAATTGGTATATAAAGATCACAGGCAGAGAGGTTTAGTTAAAGGATCCTAACGTATTTATAAACCAGACTATTAACTTCTGCTCCCAATCTGGGGAATCTCTCTGTGTAAGGGATTGAAACAGTAAATTCCAAAATTACAAAGAAATATTTCTTATCATAAAAATGTTAGAATTAATGGTGTCTATAATATCGAGCCACCCACAGGTATTCAAACTTGTTTTCCCTCTGTCTCAACCTCCCCACTAATAGGAATTTATTTTATTTTTAGTTGGTTAATTTTTGAATTTCCCAAAAAATCCGTGAGAAAAATGTGAAGGTTAAAGTCATGGGACAAAGGAGTGTTTTGGAGCTATGGGAAAAACGTGAAGAAAATTCACGCAATATAGAGAGGATATAACGGGAGAGGATAAAACATGTGTTGAATTTTTAGCACCTCCTCTAGTAGATCTTTTGATCATATTCGAAGTCCACGAAATAATATGCAGCTTATACCTTTCAGGTTCGATTTGAGTCAAGGAATTAAAAAATCATAAATCGAATGATCAAGGCAGTACATGTGGCTATATATTTATGGAGCCAACAGTTTAAGTTAAGCACAAATCAAGGTCACAATGTGAATCCACAGCTAATAGATGACAAACATGAAGCTGACAAACTGAAAGTTGTGAACAACATGGATCTTTCCTATTGCTTGGTGCTTCACATTCTAAAAAGTTCAAAACATGAAGACTGATAAATGTGAGGAGGGTGGAGCTCCCTTATTGGTTTGATCTTCATAGTTCTGACACATAAGACTAACACTGATGATAATCATGGAGATTTCTTATTGATCTTAGATTTGTGTTAGATAATAGAGGATCTATAAATCGTAACACTGTAACCAGTTAAAGAACGACATGTGGAAGTATTTTATTCTAAATTTTGGTAATGGGTTTGGGTAAATTTCAATCTGCGAAGCAGAAGCTAATATATCCTTCAGATTTGTGTCGAAGGTCAATGTATTTTGAAAGAAACGTGGAACTATATATATGGCTTTGATCAATATAGCTAAAGATGAGATAGATATATGTAGTAACATAATATATACAGAGAAAAAATTACATAAGGGAATATACAGAGTCACAACTCAAGGTTTTATATATAAGAGGAATAGATGTGTAGTAGCACATAGAGTGAAAGAAGGGAGACCAAAAATAATATTTAGAGAAGAATATAGAACAATATCTCCAGAATCATATTGTAAAAGAAGAAAAAATAATATATAGATTTGTAGCTCTAAGTTTGTAAGAAGCTTTTAAAATAGAATATAATATATATTTTGTGTGTGTTTTCTATTTTGGTTTTTTTCTTTCCCTTACTGGTTGCAATTGCCACTAAATTTTTCCAACATCTTGGTATCAGAGGTAGAGGTTGTTGAGCTATTGAATTTTAATGGCTTCCAGTAGTAACTCATGGCAAAAACCTCCACTATTTGATGGGAAGAACTATGATATTTCGTGTATTAAGATGAAGACATTGTTTTTTCTCAAGAAATATGGGAACTAGTTGAAGTAGGATATGTAGAGGTAGAATAAAATGGTACTTTCAATTCGCTCATACAATCTCAAAATAATGCTTTGAAGGAAAATAGAAGAAAGGATGCAAAGGCCTTAAGCTATATTAAAAATTATGTCACTGATTTAGTTTTCCCAAGGATAGCAACATCTATAAAATCCAAGAAAGCATGGGATGCCTTAAAGAATGCTTATCGAGGAAGTGACATAGTGAAGATAGTCAGAGTGTAGATGTTGAGGAGAGACTTTGAGACCCTTCTCATGAAAGAATCAGAATCAATAAATGATTTTTTCACAAGAACAATGACCATAGTCAATCAAATGATGACTAATGGAGATGTTGTTGAAGATCATAAAATCATAGAGAAGGTATTAAGGATCCTTCCAACTAGATTTTATCCAATTTTGGTTACACTAGAGAAGTATAAGGACTTGAGACAAATGACAGTTTATGAGTTAATGGGTTCTTTGTAAACTTGTGAACAAAGAATGAGTAGGCCAGTCAAATCCTCCAATGAACAAACCTTCAAAACAAACACAAATGTCAGATGCATGGAAGGGGAGTCTACAAAAAAGGAAGAGGAATATTTATTAACCAAAAAGAAGGTGGAATAAATAACCATCAAGAACCACAAAAAATATGAAGAGGAAGAGGAAGGAGTATAAGCACTTCCAGAGGTGGTGAACTACACAAAGATATGATAAATCAAATGTACAATGCTACTATTTCAAAAAGTATGGACACTATGCAATTGAATTTAGAAAGAAAGAATATGGTTTAAGAAATTAATATCATAATGCAAGCTTCTTTAATGCAAAATAAGTTGAACCAAAAAAGAATGAAAAGAGTGGAACTATCTTTCTAACTTGCAATGTAGCTGAGTAAGGAAACAAACAAATAGGGTATTTGGATAGTGCATGCAACAACCATATGTGTGGAAATAAGGAGATGTTCAATAACATAGATGAATAAATCAGATCTGAAGTGAAGATGGGAACAAATGACAAGGTTCCTATGATGGGTAAAGGCATCGTATCCATTCTCACCAAGAAAGTAGACAAGAAGCATATTGAAATAATGTCTTCTATGTCCTAGGGTTGACGTATAACCTACTAAGCATTGGAATTTTTTTCCAAAATATATATAAGGTGAGGTTTGAAAATGGATAATGCAATATATATGATAGTATTGGAAGAAATAATTTGATTACAATAGTGAAGATGACACAAAATAGAATATTTCACTTGAGGATGCAAAGTGTAGCAACAAAAACAACATTTAAAACAATAGTTATTGATAAATCCACTCTTTGGCATCACAGGTATGGATATTTGAGTTATGGTGGATTGCATGTTCTTTATAAAATGAAAATGGTTAAAGGGATGCCTCTTATTGAATAACCAGGAAAATTATGTGAACATTGCATATTGGGGAAGCAATATAGAAATGCTTTTCCCTCATGTAAATCTTGGAGAGAAAGATCACCTCTTGAAATGATACATTCAAATTTGTGTGGTCCCATGAAGACTCATTCCTTGTCTAAAAGTGTGTATTTCCTTAATTTCATAGATGAATTCAACAGAAGGACATGGGTTTATTTCTTGAAAAATAAATCAAATACATTTTAAGTATTCAAAAAAATTAAGGCCATGGTTGAAAAACACAATGGCAATTATATAAAGACATTGAGAACGGATAGAGGGGGAGAGTATATATGAAATGAGTTTTTAAACTTCTGTAAGGAGCACAGAATCAAGAAACAATTTACAATAAGTTATACACTGTAGAAAAACGGTATAGCTGAGAGGAAGAATAGAACCATTCAAGAAATGGTAAGAAGCATGATCAAAGCTAGAATATTGTCTGATGAATTCTAGTTAGAAGAAGTTTGAATAGTAGTCTATTTTCTAAATAGATGTCCTACAAAGAGTGTGAGGAATAAGATACCTCAATAAGAATGGATTGGAAGAAAGCCAAGTGTTGAACACTTAAGATTTTTTCGTTGTGTGGCATATGCACATATGTCAAAGTAAAGAAGATCAAAATGGGATAACATAGGAGAGAAGTGCATTTTCATTGGGTATAGTGAGCAATCAAAAAATTAAATATTGTATAATCTAGTTACAAATGAACCTATAATCAATTGGGATGTTCAATTCATTGAGGAAGCATCTTGGGGAGATGCACAAGAAGTGGATCATCCACAAGAAAAGGAAAATGCACTCATCATTGATGCTGAAACAACAGATGGAAGAGAAAACAACACACCAAGTTGGACACCCATTTCACAAAGGGGTGAATCTTCAAATGGCAGCAACTGCCAAAGCATGTAAGGACCAACAAATGAAGCATCTTCGTCATCATTTGACTTAAATTAGTACCAAGGTCAAATGAGGAGTGTTCAAGAGATTTATGAACAATCAAGGTAAGAAGCAAATGAAGATGAAATGATTAATTTTGCTCTATTTTCTGTAGCTGATCTAATTTATTTTGAAGAAGTAATTAAGGATAATATGGATGAAGAAATGCATGCAATAAATAAGAATGGAACATGGGAGCTAGTAGATCTTCCAGTAGGAAAGGAAGTCATTCGATTCAAGTGGGTTTATAAAACCAAGACTACTCTCAAAGGCAAGATTGAAAGACATAAGGTAAGGTTAGTTGCCAAAGGCTACAAACATAAGCCTGGACGTGATTATAATGAGACATTTGCTCCAGTAGCAAGGTTATAGAAACTTATGAGAACAATCATTTCCATAGTAACTGCTCATCACAAGTGGAATGTCCATCAAATGGATGTTAAATCAGCTTTCTTGAATGGATGTATTGGAAGAAGAGGTGTATGTGGGAAAACCACCAGGTTATGAGATTCCAAGGCATGAGATAAAAGTATACAAGCTCAATAAATATTGTATGGACTCAAACAAGCACCAAGGGCATGGTACAGTAGGATAGGATTCCTATCTTGATTAGCAATGGCTTTAGCAAAAGATATGTAGTGAGCCCACACTCTACATCAAAGCAAAGCAATGGATGAAGATTTTAGTTGTTGTTTTTTATGTAGATGATTTAATCTTTACTGGAAATGCAAACATATATGAATTTAAATCAGCCATGAAGGAGTTTGAGATGATTGATTTGGGATTGTTGAAGTATTTCCTTAGCATTGAGGTCAAACTAGTAGAGTAGGGCATATTTGTTTCTCAAACAAAGTATGCAAAATAAATCTTGTAAAGATTCAGAATGTTGGAAAACAAATCAACATCTACACTAGCTGAATTAAGCCTGAAATTGACAAAAAATGATTGCAGCAACAATGTAGATCCTACAAGGTACAAAAGCATGGTAGGAAACTTGATGTATTTAACATAACTAGACCTAATATAATGTATGCAGTTATTATGATATCTAGATTAAGGAGACTCAAACGCGAGACACAACAAGTAGGAAACATATTTTGAGGTATGTGAATGGCACAAGGAATTATGGAATTTTATATGCTGCCGATAATGATTTACAATTAGTTGACTACAAAGACAGTGATTGGGCAGGAAGCCTTGATGATAGAAAAAACACATCTAGATATGTGTTTAATGTTGGGTCAGGAGCCATTTCATGGGCTTCAAAGAAATAATCAATTGTTTCATTATCTATAGCTGAAGTAGAGTATATTGCAGCAAACTCAACCACTTGTCAAGCAATATGGTTAAGGAGAATCCTCTCATATTTGCATGAAGAGAAACAAGGAGGTTCTATAATTTTCTATGATAATATGTCTTCAATTGCATTTGTTAAATAATCAAGTCTTCCAAGGATGAAGCAAGCATATTGCAATCAAGTACCATTTCATTTGTGAGTTAGTTGAAAAAGGTGAAATTGAGCTTAAGTTTTGTAAGTCAAAGTTGCAGTTAACTGAAATTTTACTAAGCCTTTGTCAAAAGAAAGGTTTGAGTGTTTAAGGACAAGTTTGGGTGTCATAGATGAAGGACCTCCTAGCTCTAAAAATTAAAATCATTCCTTGAATAATTTTTTTGGTAGTTTGCTCAAGATTAAGGGGGAATGCCAAAATTTATGGTGTCTGTAATCTTGAGCCACATATAGATATTCAAATATGTTTTCCCCTCCCTCTCAACCTCCCTGACGACAGACATTTATTTTCTTTTGGTCATTGAATTTTGAATTTCCCGAAAATGCAATAGCGAGACAAAGGAAAAGTTTTCTAGACACTAAGACAAACGAGCTGTTTTGGAGCCAGAGGACAAAGTATATGGAAGAAAAAGATGCTTTCAACATAGTCTTTGGTTTTTACGACATGGTCGAGGAGCAAACACGTGTCAGCTTCCAACACCTCCTCTTGTAGATATTTCGGGTGGATGTGGAGTTCGTGGAATAAGCCGCAACTTGTATTCGTCAGATCCTATTTAAGTCATATCAGTCATCGGTCATAAATCAACCAACCAAGGCATAGACACATGGTTACATCTCAATGGAGCCAACAATTTAAGTAAGCCCAACTAGAAGTTGAGATGCAAAGCCAGAACCAATCTTTGACAAGCACGATGCTAGATAGACTGACAAGTGCGAAGAGCATGGAGCTTTCCCATTGGTTCAAGCTTTGCATTCTAATAACTACGAGGAGCGTGGAGCTTCTTCATTGGTTTGAGGTTCGCAGTTCTGACACAGAAGACTGACAGTTGCAATAACTGTGGAGCTTTCTTATTGGTCTTAGCTTCACGTCAGAGAATAGAAGATCTATAAAGCCTGACACCACAACTAGTTAAAAGACCGACACGTGGAAGCATTTCCGTCTAACTTTTGGAAATGGATTTGGATGGATTTCAAGCCGCGAAGAGCGGGAGCTAATATATCCTTCGGATCTATGTCGAAGGTCAACATCTTTTGAAAGACACTTGGAGCTATATACATGGCTTTGATTAATATAGCAAAGAGAGAGATCTATGCAGTAACATAATACAAAGAAAACACATAAGGGAATATATGAAGCAACAACTCGAGGTCTTATATAGAAGAGGAATACACGTGTTGCAACACAAAGATAAAAAAAAGAAAGACTAGAAATAATATTTAGAGAAAAATATAGAGCAGTAGCTCGAGAAAAATATTGTAAAAGAAGCAAAAACAATATATGAAGCCATAGCTCTGAGTTTGTAAGAAGTTTTAAAATCAAATATAATATATATTTTGTTTGTGTTTTCTATTCTGGTTGTGTTCTTTCCCTTACTGTTTGAAGTTGGCACTAAATTTTGCCAACAAAAAAGGTTCCATGAAGATATTTTTCTATTGACTTAAATTAAAAGCACAATGTTTATATAGAAACATAATTTTTTGTAGTGAAATGAGACATCCTAATTGGTAACTTCATATACTTCAGGTTTCTAAATGAAGCCACGCCTGATCGAAATCCAAAGGATGAACTTGGTTTCTTTAAAAAAAATTCCTTATTTTAATGTAATCTTTCATTAGTTGTGTCTAGTCAAAACCAAACCTGTACAAATACTCATACCCAAAAATTGTCCCTTCATTATCTCCTCTAGTGTTCCATTTAATTTGATAATTTTACCAATTGAATTCATTGTTTTATTTGTTAACCATTTCTCCTAAAAAATTGATAACTTATTAGCCCATGGTTACAACCTTCAAAAGAAGAAGATGGAGAAATATCTTCTGATCCATGTTTTGTGAGGCTCTATCAAGGGTGATGAGAAAGAATAGGATTAATGCAGGAATGGAAGTAAATTCAGTTTATATATCAGATATGGCTATTGGGCATATCAACATTAATGTCTCTTATGAGTTGTGTCATATTGATAACATTGGTTCATCTAAGGATGCATGAGACATTTTAAAGAATCCTTTCAATGAGATAAATAAGGTCATCCAACTCAAGGGTCATGAGGTTGAGGAGGTTTTGTATTTACCTTAGAATAATCTATAGCCTTTTGAAGATGTTACTTAAGTTTGGACATGATTGGATGACAAGGAAAAAGGTATTGTAATTTTGATAATTATTAATCAATTCCTTATGGGAAATCATCAAATTAATAAACCTTGTGAACATGTGAAATTTCATTGTTAAGGATGATACTACTCTTTGTGAGAATTATTCTGAGCATATTGATAATTGGAATCATATAATTTATATTATGGCTTTGCTAAAAAGCTTCTCAATAAGATCTTGTTATACTATTAAATTTTACCAAGCTAGAATAGCCTGATGTTAGGAGTTGATTGTCATTTGTAGCTATATATGGCTAATATGAAAGTGCTTTATTTTCATATTTCTATCTTTGTTGCGATTACAAACAATTTTTGTAATAGAGATACATTATCAAAATACATATATTTATTGTGAAATATTGATTTATTGACTTTTCTGATATGTGAAGCATTTAAATATAAGTGATTATAATAGTATTGTATATTCTATCTATGATTTTGTTAACTACCCATCCTGATAACATTTCATTGTAGTTTGTATTTTTACACTTTTATTTCATTTTACATTTTACAATACATATTATATACATGAAGAAAGTTATATATATGCTTATATTTGTTGTAATATAGATACATTATTAAAATACATATTTACTCTGAAAATACAGAGCTATTGAACTTTCCAATACGTGAAGCGTTTAAATATAAGTATTGACAATAGTATTATATATTTTGTCTATGATTTTAGTAATTACTTGTTTTGTTACCTTTTCCAGTGTATAATTTCCTAAATATGTTGCATACTTTAAGAAATAGATTTATATTAAAACTAAATGTAATTTTAAGGCACCACACCTTAATTTCATTCCCACAAAAGAGGCTAGACATTTACAAGCCACAGAATGTCAGCTCAGAAATTTAAAGGTAAATTTTTTTTACCTTATATTCACATGTTTTACCTACTTCATTGAGAATAGAAAAGAAAAAGTACTCGTGATAGTACTCCATATCCATTTTGCAGAGATACAAATGATTTTGGAAAATTTTGTCAACAAAGATACACACATATGTTCTTGCTTCTGTATATTTCCATAACATTAACACAGTAGAGAATATATGTTATGTTTCTTATTTGATGAAATGGAATTTGGTTGTGATCTCTTTATCCATTTCCTACTTTGGATGTAAACAACATATTTGTACACATTTCTATTTTTTTGTTAGGTTACCTAGGGAGAAAACCCTAGCCCATTGTGGCATCACCAGCCCACACCAGCCATGGAACCATCTAAGGATGGAATTTTTAAGCTCTTGTCTAGCCCATGGATCAAATTGAATTATCGTGGTGCCATATCACCAGGGTATCCAAACTGTCGGTAGTAGGCCGCCTTAAAACAGAGCCGAGATTCGAACCTTGGACCTCCCAGTTACTAGGATACCTAAGAACCATTATACCACTATGCGTTGGATACACATTTCTGTTATTTCAAAATAATCTACAAAAAAAATTCACATTTGCATGAATTACAACATGTATTGTTGCTACAATGCAACCCTTGTTTTGTTTGGATTATCTAGTTAACATTTTTTTCTGTTCAACTCAATGCACAATATTTATGACCACCATACATACTTTGTATTTTTAAAGTAATCACGATATAATGTAGGTTATTATAATTTTTGAAGGGATTTCACACCATCTAATATCAAGTGGATATCACTTGCTGATAATCCTTTAGTAGTCAACTATCTTGGCAATTACTATTCTCACCATCATTTTCTCCCTTATTAATATATTTTTCATGTCTTCTTTTTTATGCATTTTATATCTTCCTCTCCTTAATATGTAGAAAAATATTTCTCATGGGCACCGAAGCATTTGAATTCTAAATTATATAGAATAATAATTCATATCAATATTTTTTTAAAATAATATTCAAACTATTATTTACCAAAAAAATAGTGAGGAGAATAAGTGAGGTTTGTTTATTTTTACAGTGGAATACTGCTAGTGATTACACATGCATAGCGCAATGGAGATGCCGAAACAGATGAGGAAAGTTGTATTTTTAGGAGTGAAAAATATTTTGAGGAAGGTGGATGACACAAAAATAGAAGAGGAGGGGGACACAAAAATAGAATAGTGGGGTGAATGTATGTGGGGATTGAATATAAGACATAACACCATGTAAAAAGAAAATTTCCTCTACAACATCCAGGTTCCCCAATTTTAATGTATCAACATCAGCTACATTCTCAATTCATAAGAAATCATTTACATGTAATAACCTCAATGATGTCACTCAAACATTCTAGAAGAGAGCAACCCAATTATAAGATATTATTTTTCACATAAATGTAATAGAAGATAAGAAAACTACATTTCCTTATAATAAATAGTCATGGCCCCCAAGGTGTTTCTCGAAAACTTATTTATGAAATATTGTGAATCTATGGTGTAAGTATGTAGAAACATGATAAGGGTTGGATATATTGTTAAGGTTCCTGCATCATTGAGTGGCTTGAGGGTCTGTAGGGGAAATAATAGGAAAGACATTGTAGAGGTATAACCACTTAGTGTCTATTGCACTTAGAGTAAAGAATAAATTTTTTGGACATAGCTTCTCAATCATGTTTAAAACCTATGAATGTATATATTTTTTAACTAAAAAGAGTGTGTTCCTTATAAGTTGGTAGTAAATCACATCAAAATTTATAAAATTCCATCATTGGGGAAGTCATGAAGTATTTGGAAAAGAGATCCTTATTTGTGCGGAATTATTTATCAATATTTTGTCTCATGAAATTAGATCATGTCACTCATTTTTGGTGGCATGCGATGAGGTTAACAAAAAAAATTATGATTCGTGAATGGTTATCAAAATGTGCATCATGGTAACACATCAAATTCAAAGGTAATTCATTCAACTAAATTTCCTTCATGTGTGGTAGCTTAAAAACCACTTTCCATATGAGAAATTTTTTTATAAACATAATGGAGAACAATCCATTTGTGTTATTTTCATTTATAGGAGAGATCCCAAGTTTTGGATAATCCAAAGAGAACATGAAGAATCATGGGAATATGCATGTAATAAACATTAAATTTCCTTTTTTTAATACTTATATTGGGAACCAATGACACAAATGATGATATGAGAATGACCATATTAGGTGATGTGAATGCATCAAACTCAAGTACTACACAAGTGATGGAATGAGTGCACTGATAGAGATCAATTGAAGGAGAAATTTTCCAAGAGGAATTTTGGGTGATGAAGAAGGAGATAGAGGGAAGTAGGTTAGTGGTGAAGGGAAAATATTTGATCCTGTTATTTTTTGTGGAAATTCCTATGTAGACCACATGTATCATGGGAGAACTCTTTGAAGGTGAAATGGGGTGTAAGGCACAAATCCTTGAGGAAACATACTATATAAACAATGATGAAATAAAGCCCATTATCTTCAATAATCAGTATGTCCATGTCATCATTTTAAATCATATCACTATTAATGAAAGTGATTTAACTCATAATCTATAATTTTTCCTTTTTTTTTAATTTTTTTTTTGGTAGAACTCAACACTTTGTTAACCTTCTTTTTGGTCGATAATCCTTTCCTAGGAATACAGACTACTAGCTATATATAGTTCATGTATGAAATGCATGTATAATAGGACTTAGAAGAAACATCTATATGATTATTTGATTTGATTTTAATGTTGTTTCTTATGACTATGTCATTCCATTGAAGAAAGAAGAGACAACCTTTCAGGCATGTTTTAATAGAAGGAAACAAATGTGTTAGTGAATTGGTCATGAATTTCTTCCTTCTGCTATATTTTAAAGGAAGTATAACATGTCCAACAAGAGACACACGTAATTCCATCATGTTCATAGGGGATAACATATTTAAAGGAAAGGGATAATGTTAAACCAGTTTAAATCCCCCTAACATCTTAAATCAATCCTCTACCATCTATGATCGTCTTATATCTTCTAGTAAGTCACATATGAACTACGTGATATTTTTCAGTTGCATAAACCACATGAAGGAGAATGGGTGAGTAGAACACATGAAGGACATATGAAAAAATATGTTAACATGGTGGCAAGAATTCTTACCAAGACATAAAACATTCTACCAACCACAATGGTTTCCTATGTGGAGATGTGGACTCTAAGGGAACAACATGAAGTGAAGATGCCACCTCACAAGATATTTGGAGGACTTTAGACAACTCCAAAAGATGCAATGCATCTAGTACCATAGAATAAGTGAATGTGAACCATTTAATGAGGGTGGGGATGCAACACACATAATGAAATACATGCTATAATTTTGTTCAACTAATAAGAAGAGGTTCCAAATGGAAAACCTAACGATAATCCAATATGAAGTAAATTAAGAGAAAAAAGTATCTTCTAATACATATCGATGGAAATTTTCATTGACATAATTAAATTCATAGGTGGAAAGGAGAAATGGAGACAAAAATATTGGGATTTTTATGAAAGCTATCTTGTTCTTTTATGATTATATTTCTTAGGTCCTTCTCCATGCTTTCCCATTCAAAAGAAGAAATTATTATTCGCCATAGTTCATTCTTTGGATTTATATTTTCTACTAGCTCCTTAGTATTATAAGTTCTTAATAATGATAAAAATTGGAGGATTTCCATGTTTGTATTCTTACATGCTTGTTATTCTATATTTTTGATGATGTGTGGTTCTACAATTGATAGATTGATTAAATAATATGAGATAGGACCAAATGTGTGGGTATTCCCATTAGTTTTTCAAGGATCCTATCAAAATGTGATTAAAAAAAACATATTTAAGTACTACATCTTCAATGAAGGACATGTGGCGATAAATATTGGCATTGAGATAAGTGAGCTATATCCTATACATTGGAATTCTTATTTCCTAGAATAATGAAAAAAAGTTTTCATTATTATTATTTATATGCATGAAACCATTATACATTAAAAAATGGGACATAGAAACATATTAAAAAAAAATTAATATAAGATATAAATTGTATGGAGTTGTCATATCAATGTGGGACCTCAACTGGGTACGATAATATTTTTCCACACTAAAACCATTTGTAGAACATATAAATAAAATGGATGTTTCACAAGCCTCTATCATTATGGAAAATAAAAAAATGTTATGGATCCATAGTCATATTCACATAACTATGTAGAAACTGATGAATAAAGAAGGGTAAGTGCACCAAGTTGGGGGGCCAAAAGGGGGTCTTAAGTGGATGCATTTTTCTAAAAAATAAAAAACTTCAACTTGTACGAGTTTTTCGAAATAGTTACACTCAAAATTGGAAGATGTTGTAGAAATATGAATCGTATAATTTTGAGTCTATTTTCTAAGCTACTAAATTTTATTGAAAACGGATAATTTTAAGTGGGTCAAAAAAATAAAATACCAACAGGTGCTCCTATTTTTGTTAAAAAACATAATAGAGTGACTTTCGTGCCCCCCACCATTTTTTGAGCACCATTGAGTATTTTTTAAAACCCTTTTGTAAAAAGATAGCTAGGATTATCTAGTTTGTGCTATAATTTTTTTTAGATTTTTTTAACAAGTATTTTTTTATTTATGATTTTTCTAGTACAAAAATGTTATGTTTTGAAAAATAACGGAGATCTGACTGTGCCCCCCCAACTACCTCAAAAATATCGATAGTTAGATTTTTTTGAATATTTATAGAATTATGCCTAATTTGTGCTAGTATAATTTTTTTTCAATTTCAATGACCCAAACAAAAGATACATGATGAAAGATAGACATATTTAAACTTCAAAAAATATCTATAAAAAGGCATAGAAAATAAATAATCTGGAAACCTTATATTAGTCAAAAAATTTGAAAAATTATATTTTTAGAAAGAAGAAACACTGCTCTACATCGTGGTATAATTTTTTAAATGGATCGATTGTTTTATTTTGATTTATCATAGAGGAGGTGCCATTTTTACAGTTTCCTACAAAAACATGTTGTTTATTGTGTTTGTGCAGTACCATGCCTCAAGAATGGGCATCCAAAATGGATCCCAAGCCTTGAGGCATGGCTTGGAAAAAGAGAAAACACAAACGCATCCATGTTATAATGTGTATGTGCTATAACGTGTACGCATTATGTATAGTATGAACATTGTATATGCTTTTGACATGCTTCTATTTACAAAAATAAATGTTGAAGTATAAGTTTTTAAATAATAATAAATGAAAAACATATACTTTAAATTTATTTATGTAAATATAAGAAATTAGGGTCACTCTGCACCTTATGGAACTAGTCTCACAGCTCCATTAGTCATAGTTTAGGAGATAGTTTTTAATAGTATAATCTGGACAGTACATAGGTAATTTTTAGGTTTTTAGCATTCAACCTAAATCTTTTAGCATTTAAATTCTACAATTGAAACCATAAACCTTAAACCATAAATCTTAAGCCCTAAAACCTAATCCTTAAATATGTTTCCCTTACCCATGAGCCCTAAACCATGAAACATGAGCCTTAAATGTTAAACCCTAAACCCTAAAAATTCAATCCTAAACCCTAAATCCTGAGCCCTGAACCATAAACCATAAGCCCTAAATCCTAGCCACTAAACCCTAAACCCTGAACTCTGTGACCTAAACCCTTAACCTTCAACCATGAGAACTAAACCCTAAACCCTAAAACCAAAGTAATAAATCCTAAAACCTAAACCCTAAAAACTTGACCATAGACCCTAAACCCTAAGCCCTAAGCCCTAAACCTTAAATACTAAATCCAGATCCCCAAGCTCTAACCCCCAAACTTTAAACCAGTAACTCTAAACCCCGAACCTTAAGCCATAAACCTTAAACCATGAACCCTAAACCCTAAACCCTAAATCTAGAGCCCTGAGCTCTAACCCCTAAACCTTAAACCCGTAACTCTGAACCCCAAACCCTAAACTGTAAAACATAGACCATGTACCATAACCCATAAACCCTAAACCCTAAAAACTAAATCATAAACCCTAAACCCTAACCCCTAAACCCTAAGCACTAAACCCTAAACCCTAAGCACTAAACCCTAAACCCTAAACCCTAAGCCCTAAACACTAAAACCTAAAACCTAAACTCTAGGACCTAAACCCTTAACCCTGATACCTAAAACCTAAATTATAAATGCTAAACCCTAAAAAAAAAAATTAACCTTAAACTCTGAACATTAAAACCTGAACCCTAAATCCTAAACCCTAAACCATTAACACTAAACCCTAAACCTTGAACCCTAAGCCCTGAGCCCTGGGCCCTAAGCCATAAACCCTAAACACTAAATCCAAAACCCTAAGCTCTAACCCGTAAAACTCATATATTTCTAGTAAATCTCATGAGTAAGTTCATTTTTTGAATATCTTAGGACCATATTTCCTAGTCTTGTGCCTAGAACCATCATTAAGTTTGCTTTTACAACTACCTTGTTTATGAGAGGTGGGAATTTCCCTCCTTCAAAATATCAACAAATGAAAGAATCAAATTTTGATGAATCTCTTTGAATTTTTTTCCTACGAATTCGATGAACCCTTTTTCAGTTGAGTACTCTTTGTCAATACTAATAAGAATGGGTAATACACAAAACATTACAATGAGTGAAATAGTTCGCATGCAAAGGGCATTTCCCTCCTTTAAAATATCAGTAGATGAAAGGCATCAAATTGTGATGAATCTCTTGAATGTTCTTCTTATGAAGTAGATGAACCCTTTTTAGTTGAATACTCTTTGTCAATACTTATAAGAATGGGTAAGACATAGAACATTACTGTGACCGAATGGGTGAGCCTAATCCATGAGCCTTAAATCCTGAACCCTAAACCCTAACCTCTAACCCCTAAACCTTAAACCTTGAGCCTTAAACCCTAAACCCTGAACCATTTTCCCTAAACCCTCAACCCTAACCTTTAAACCTTAAACCCTAACTCCTAAACCCTAAATCCTAAACCCTAAATCCTCAACCCTAAACCTTAAACCGTGAACCCTAAATCCTAAACCCTATACCATAAACCATAAGCCCTAAACCCTAAAATATAATCCCTAAATCCTAAACCCTAAACCCTAAAACCCAAACCCTGAGCCCTAAACCCTAAACCTTGAGCCCTAAACCTAAACCCTAAGCCATAAACCCTAAGCCAAAACCCTAAACCTTGAACCCTCAAACATAAAACCTCAACCCTAAACTCTAAAAATTAAACCCTAAGCCTTAGACCCTAAACCCTAAACCCTGATCCCTAAACCCTAAACCCTGATCCTTGAGCTATAAACCCTAAACCCTCAGCCTTTTCCCCTAAACCTTAATCTTTGAACCTTGAGCCCTTAACCCTAAACCCTAAACAATAAACCCTAAACTCTAAACCCTAAACCCTAAAATATGAACTATGAGCCTTAAACACTAAACCTTATACCCTAAACTCTAAACCCTAAAATATGAACTATGAGCCTTAAACACTAAACCTTAAACCCTAAACTCTAAACCTTGAGTCCTAAATCTTGAGCCCTAAACCCTGAACTCTGAGCCCTAAACCCTAAACCCTAAATCATAAACCCTCACCCAAAGAAAAGTCCTAAAAATATCATTCAATGTGTTTCAGTGTGTAGGGAATAGTTTATAAGGTGATCGATCGACTCATTTAGTTTTGATGAGAGACTACTTCTTTTGAAGGCCTAAAAAGGCATTTTTAGGCCATTTGTAGTTAATTAAACACCCTTCAGAACAAGATAAAATGAGCTAGTCATGTCACCGAGCTATCAGGGACCATTCTTTGTGAAGTATTAAGGCATCGTTTGTCTCCATAAGAGACATATGAGAAAAAACATGTATGAGAATCATGAATTTGATTCCATGAAAGGATGCTTTTAGAGCTAGGAAATGTGAGGGGATGATCTTTATATGGAGTACCATGTTTCTAAAAATGAGAAATCATTTGAATTCACTTGGTACTATTTGTAACAACGCATTCAACACCTAATAGAGTTATCACACCTTAAGGAGGAGGCATATTACAATAACCTAATTTTGGCCATAGGACAGGAATCCCATTCTGGGAACAATCCTCTATCTGAAAAGTGAGGATCACTTTTTAGTAAGAAGTAGACAAGCATCATAGAGTTTATTCATGGTCACTAAAGTGAATTATGGACCAAATTAAAAAAATTAGTAACAATTCAAGTAGTGGTAGGGCCAAACTACATTTTAGAAGGTCAAAAAACCTAAAAAATGACTATATGCTTTCCCAAAACAAATACCAACCATAATATATATGCCCTGAAAGTTTTAGGTCATTTTCTGAAATCCTAAAAATGAGTAAGTATTGACCAAATTAGATTTTGAAAAACTATCTTCTAAATTATAACTATTGGAGCTACGGGACTACTTCCATTAGGTGCAAAGTGACCCTAATTTCTTATATAATTAGGGTCACTATGCACCTGATGGAAGTGGTCCCGTAGCTCCAACAGTTATAATTTAGAAGATAGTTTTTCAAAATCTAATTTGGTCAGTAATTTTATTATTTCTTATACTTAAACATTTATTTTTCTAAGTATAAGACACCCAAAAACATATACATGGTCCATACTATTCAAAATGCGTATGCATTTCGACTTCTATAAAACACGTACGTGTTTTTCCTTCTTTAAAATGCATACACATTTTGCTTTCCTTATAATGCATACACATTATAGGTTCGGTAATTACCAAGCCAAAAAAATTAAAATGCGAGCACGTTTTAGCAAAACACATACGTGTTTCGTCTATTTTTCAGGTTTTTGCCCACTTTTTGGTCCCCCAACTTCATGCACTTACCCAGAAGAAAAAAATTATAGAGGGAATCCCCAACATATGGTAGAAAAAATGGTAACCAAAGCCTCTAGGTTTTTTGGGCTTAAATTATATTTGCAATGAACTCTCTTAGGTGTGATAAGATTTCATTTAGCAAAATGTGAATGGACATGAAGGGGGTCCAACCATACATTTTTAAATACACTATTACAAACATAGATATTAATTATTAATACAAAAATTAAATTATTTTATGTAATGTTTGAGTATTAAATTTGTATTAATAGATGGACCCCTAGAGAAACTTGTTAATGGCTTTGCAACTTTTTGGATTAATTAATATCACTATGTTGAAAGTGTTAAACTGATACAACTAGAAAAATAAAATTGTAAATTCCATGAAAAAAGAACATACTTCAAAACCTAAAAACATGATATATCGGGACACATTATTAAAAGCATTAAAGTAATACGACTTAAAAAAATTATAGATGCCAAGACAATAGAAAATAATTCAAAACCAAAGAACATGAGATATCAAGAATAAATTTTTACATGTTGTAGGGGTCAAACCAATTCATTATTATTATCACTATTCAAGAAAAAACTTGTCATTGATTTGCGTGACCGAGAATCATTTGGATATGTTTTCAAGATGGGATACAAAAATGTATGAAGATACCATTTTGATGTTGTAACTCAAAGTGTATTTCAAGTTTTGTCACACTAAAACCATTTGCACATACTTTTAATAACATGAACAATTTACTACCTTATTTATTAATGCAAGAGAGTTTTTTGGGATCCATCTTTGACATCAGTTTATTATGCAAAATCTAATAAAGAGAGAGAAAAAACTTATATATGGAAAAAAATTTATCAGCTAAATGCTTGATAACTTGTGTCTTCAATTATATTTGTAATAAACCATCTTACACAAGACAAGAGGAGAACACAAAATGGTTGGGCTCAAACGAGATCCAATAATTAATCCGTAAGTATGCACTTACAAACTAATAGATTTAACTTATCAATACAAATTATTGTCATATTTTATGGAATAATTTAAATGTTAAATCCATTTTAATAGGAACATACTTAAATATATTAAAAATAAGTATCAATCACATTATAAGATTAGAAATAAATTCGATAACTTTAATTATAAATTCCTGACATAAATAAAAGAAGAAGAAGAAAAACTCAATCGGATAGAGATCAATCTATCCTAAGCCACAACATATTTATATTTATTAACCTATCTACTTTTTTGAATACAAACAAATATGATAAATGTCCAACCATGCCCTACCTTTAAATTTATGAAGGAATTCAATCCTTCTCAAATTTTCGCTAAGAATTACAACCCTTAAAATAGATGTGAAATCAAAATATCAAATGTTTCTTCTAGGGTTTTTTCGTTCTTTCACTTGACTCACTTCATTGTGAAAATCATGTGTCCATAGCTTTTCTAGAGGTCTCCATTTGGTCATATCATAGTGTTACCAAGCTATTTTCCCACTGATAAGGTGGTGCATAGATTATAAATGGCCAACTCTCCTTCCATTACAACATCTCATGCAACAGGTGGAAATGGCTCCCAATCATGTGAGGAAGTTTGTGCTGAAAGTTTACGACAAGATATGGATTTTGAATCCTCCACTTATGTTATTATTATTTTTGAATGTTTAGATCCTATGGTTAAGTGGTATAAAAACCATTTCCTTATTACTTATTTCTGTGGTCATATACCTATTGTATATATCTCCCCCTCGGGTAAATATAGATGAGCAGAAGAATATAGAAATAAGGGAAAATTGAAATCCTTCATTTCGGGTTTTGAAAGTGCATTGCATGGTCGAAAACCTGACATTTATTGCATCACCAACCACCTCTAGCGCACAACACAAAGTATCGACATGTGAAAATTCACACCCCTGGCGCAGGTAAGAGGATGTCGACATGAAAATGGATGCACCCTAGCACATGTTAAGGGTGCAGGTAAAAGGATGTCGACATGAAAATGGATGTGCCCTGGCACAGGTTAAGGGCGCAGGTAAAAAGATGTCAACATGAAAATGGATGCACCCTGGTGTAGGTTAGGGGCACAGGTAAAAGGATGTCGACATGAAAATGGCTGCACCCTAGTTCAGGTTAAGGGAACCGGTAGATGTCGACATGAAAATGGATGCGCCCATGGCACAGGTAAGAAGATGTCAACATGCAAAAGTCGCGCCCATGGCACAGGTTGGAGGTGCAAAGCACAAAGTGTCGACATGGAATTTTCAGCACCTATGGCACATGTAAGAGTATGTCGACATAAGGATGGATGCGCTGAGGTGCATCTTTAAGAGGTGCAACAATTTTGAGTGTTGACAACCGACATAAAGCCACCCTTGGCTAGATATTCAAATGGCCCATAACTCTTCACAAGGAGTTTGGATCATTGCAAGGTTGGACGTTGGGAAAGGCTTACGAGGTCTCTATCCAACTCAATGTATATCTTTAATCGGGTTGAGAAAAATTTCTTCAAAAATGCAAAATACAATTCGCCATTCTTTGGGTTTGCTAGGGTTCTAACCTACCACAATAATGAGATGAATTAAATGCAACCTAGAGGTGGTTGTGGTAGATTTGGAATTTCTCTTTTTTCTCCAACTTCTTCCTATTAATTTTTCGGAGGGGCGTCTTTCAAAGGTTGGGAACATTCTGTTTCACCTCCCTTCTTCTCTTGGTAGGTAAATTTGTGAGTTTTCAAACCTCCAATCTAACACGTATGCAACTGCCCTCCTTGGCATTGTTAGTGTATGGTATCATCTTTGGAGAAAATAATGCATGTCTGTGGAATGATTCTCACCCTCTATGTGTCATTTTGCATTCCTTCCTAATCCTTTCACTATAATTTTGTTATTTGTGAATGAGCTTGCATTGCATTTACTGTTTGTGTTTGATTGGCAAGACAGGTGTTTTCATTCCTCAGCGCAATCACTTTGTAGTTTAGTTTTTTTATTTTATGCATCTTCTGACCCTCTCTCCTTGGAAAGCTTAGTTTAGGTTTTTGGATTAATTAATATCACTATGTGAAAGTGTTAAACTTATACAACTAGAAAAATAAAAATTGTCAATTCATGAAAACAAGAACATACTCAAAACCTAAAAACATGATATTATCGGGACACATTATTAAACGCATTAAAGTAATACGACTAAAAAAAATGATAGATGCCAAGACAATAGGAAAATAATGCAAAAACAAAGAACATGAGATTCAAGAATAAATTTTTAATGTGTAGGGGTCAAACCAATTCATTATTATTATCCCTATTCAAGAAAAAACTTGTCATTGATTGCGTATGACCGAGAATCATTTGGATATGTTTTCAAGATGGGATACAAAAATGTCTGAAGATACCATTTTGATGTTGTAACTCAAAGTGTATTTCAAGTTTGTCACACTAAAACCATTTGCACATACTTTAATAACGATGAACAATTTACTACCTTATTTATAATGCAAGAGAGCTTTTTTGGGATCCATCTTTGACATCAGTTTATTATGCAAAATCTAATAAGAGAGAAGAAAAAACTTATATATGGAAAAAATTTATCAGCTAAATGCTTGATAACTTGTGTCTTCAATTATATTTGTAATAAACCATCTTACCCAAGACAAGAGGAGAACACAAAATGGTTGGGCTCAAACGAGATCCAATATTAATCCGTAAGTATGCACTTACAAACTAATAGATTTAACTTATCAATACAAATTATTGTCATATTTTATGGAATAATTTAACTGTTAAATCCATTTTAATAGGAACAACTTAAATATATTAAAATAAGTATCAATCACATTATAAGATTAGAAATAAATTCGATAACTTTAATTATAAATTCCTGACATAAATAAAAGAAGAAGAAGAAGAAAAACTCAATCGGATAGAGATCAATCTATCCTAAGCCACAACATATTTATATTATTAACCTATCTACTTTTTTGAATACAAACAAATATGATAAATGTCCAACCATGCCCTACCTTTAAATTTATGAAGGAATTTCAATCCTTCTCAAATTTTCGCTAAGAATTACAACCCTTAAAATAGATGTGAAATCAAAATATTCAAATGTTTCTTCTAGGGTTTTTTCGTTCTTTCACTTGACTCACTTCATTGTGGAAAATCATGTGTCCATAGCTTTTCTAGAGGTCTCCATTTGGTCATATCATAGTGTTACCAAGCTATTTTCCCACTGATAAGGTGGTGCATAGATATAAATGGCCAACTCTCCTTCCATTACAACATCTCATGCAACAGGTGGGAAATGGCTCCCCAATCATGTGAGGAAGTTTGTGCTGAAAGTTTACGACAAGATATGGATTTTTGAATCCTCCACTTATGTTATTATTATTTTTGAATGTTTAGATCTATGGTTAAGTGGTATAAAAACCATTTTCCTTATTACTTATTTCCTGTGGTCATATACCTATTGTATATATCTCCCCCCTTGGGTAAATATAGATGAGAAGAAGAATATAGAAATAAGGGAAAATTGAAACTCCCTTCATTTCGGGTGTTTTGAAAGTGCATTGCATGGTCGAAAACCTGACATTTATTGCATCACCAACCACCCTCTAGCGCACAACACCAAAGTATCGACATGTGAAATTTCACACCCTGGCGCGAAGGTAAGAGGATGTCGACATGAAAATGGATGCACCCTAGCACATGTTAAGGGTGCAGGTAATGTAAAAGGATTGTCGACATGAAAATGGATGTGCCCTGGCACAGGTTAAGGGCGCAGGTTAAAAAGATGTCAACATGAAAATGGATGCACCCTGGTGTCGGTTAGGGGCACAGGTTAAAAGGATGTCGCATGAAAATGGCTGCACCCTAGTTCAGGTTAAGGGAACCGGTAGATGTCGACATGAAAATGGATGCGCCCATGGCACAGGTAAGAAGATGTCAACATGCAAAAGTCGCGCCCATGGCACAGGTTGGAGGTGCAAAGCACAAAGTGTCGACATGGAATTTTCAGCACCTATGGCACACTTAAGAGTATGTCGACATAAGGATGGATGCGCTGAGGTGCATCTTTAAGAGGTGCAACATTTTGAGTGTTGACAACCCGACAGAAAGCAAACCCTTGCATAGATATTCAAATGGCCATAACTTTTCACAAGGAGTTTGGATTCATGCAAGGTTGGACTTTTGGGAAAGCTTACGAGGTCCTCTATCCAACTACAACTGTATATCTTTAATCGAGTGAGAAAAATTTCTTCAAAAATGCAAAATACAATTCGCCATTCTTTGGGTTTGCTAGGGTTCTCACCTACCACCATAATGAGATGAATTAAATGCAACCTAGAGGTGGTTGTGGTAGATTTGGAATTTCTCTCTTTTTTCTCTCATTCTTCCTATAATTTTTAGGAGGGGCTTCTTTCTAAAGGTTGGACATTCTTGTTTTCCCCTCCCTTCTTCTCTTTGGTAGGTAAATTTGTGGAGTTCAAACCTCCCATCTAAAACTGTAATGCAACTTTGCCTCTTGGCATTTTGTAGTGTATGGTATCATCTTTGGAGAAAATAATGCATGTCTGTGAATGATTCTCAACCCTCTCTGTGTTCATTTGCATCCTCCTAATCTTTCACTATAAATTTTGTTATCTGTGAATGATCTTGCATTGCATTTTAATGGTTTGTGTTTATTGGCAAGACAGGTGTTCTTCATTCCTCAGCGCATCACCTTTGTAGTTTAGTTTTTATTTTATGCATCTTCTTACCCTATCTCCTTGGAAAGCTAGTTTAGGTTTTGGAGTAAACCCTCTTCATTTTTACATGTGCATCTAAACAGAGGAATAGGAACCGGCCTTCATCCGGAGAGCTTTTCCAATTCATGACATCCTACACTTGGGAAAAGCTCCATGTTATGCAATCACACTGAGAGTCTCAACCCATTGAGTTGCAGACATTCAGGGGTGCTGTGATTTGCCATCAATATTTTTGGCATGCCTGGTGGGACCAAGAGGTTATTCCACAAGATTTGAAGGAATTTTCAAGAAATTTGGACTTAGAAATTGCAGGTTTTACAATTTTATATTTTTTTCACCTTCCAGGCTGAACTTTGAAATCGATTTTCAAGGGGATTAACTTGCTCAAAACAAGTCAAAATTTCACCAGTTGATAGATCAGGGGATAATATTCAAAAGGGTATTCTTAGATTTTTGATATTTTGAATTTAAAAATTTCATAGTTTTTATTTTTTCGGTTTTTCCCAGGTGTTGAGCATGTCCCAAGTTCTGACACAGTGTGTTTCACATTTCATAAGTTGCCCTGCATGACCTGAGTTTTTGCTGTACCTTTTAGGGATTAGTAGCTACACAACAAGACTCGATAACTGAATTAAAGAAATGTATCTTTCAGGTCCTTCAAAGTTTTAAATTCTATTTTTAATATTGTCAAGTTTGGTGTGTAACTTGGCAGAATCTAGCCTTTTGAGGCTCATTATCTAACACATCTGACGACTCTGAAGGGATATAATTTAGTGTTGTAGTAGCAAAAGTTTACTAGGCGATGACAATAATTTGAACCAGGTCTGATACTTGAGAAGAGGGGTCATTTGTCTACTTGCAACTATCACTAGGAAGAGGAAGGAGAGGAAGAAGACCACAAAGATCACCATATCCACCTAACATGACTTTATCAACCCCCCCACCTGGTAGACCTTTCATCCAATCAACAAGGGTTCTCACGCCAATCAGAATGGTGCAACAAAACCCTTTTGTCAACTTCACTGGCAGCAGCCCACTTTCCCTCAATGCACAGAATCCAGATCCAATTGCAGCATTGAAGAACATTCCATTTTTCACTGGAGAAAATCATACCACTACTGGTGATCATGTCAAAGACATCACTAACGTTTGTGTAATCCATGAGATAAATGAAATGGATGTTGCTATCAAATTGCTGGCATCTTCGTTCAAAGGGAAGGCATTGCAATGGTTTAGGAGCCTTGGAGCTGGTTCTATCCAGAATTGGAATCAGTTATGCATAGTTCTCCATGAGAAATTTGGAGAAAAGGGAGACAATTTTTCTCTACTTGAACAATTGATGACTATTAAGAGATCTCCCAATGAGTAGCTAACTGAATTCAACTTCAGATTTCAAAGGTCTTGGGATAGGATTCCAGTGGCTGTCAGGCTAACAACTGAAGGTGCTTTTCTATATTATCTTAAAGCTTTGAATTCTGATATTTCTTTGTTAATTCAATCTATGGGAGGCACAACCGTATTTGCTGCTTATAGAATTGCCATTAGGGCTTAAAACTATCTTATTCAAGCCGGTAAGCTGGCTCCTAGGCCTCTCATGCCCTTGTATCCGAACTTAGAAAATCCAAGCACTAGTCAAGCACCCACTTTGGCTCCTATTCCCACTCCTAGAAATCAAAGTTCAAATGAAACTTCTACTTCATCCTCTAGTGCTTCAAATGAACTCCAAGAGGTCATGAAACAATTACAAAATTTGGGAAATGAGCTAGTTACACTCAAGAGGCAGCAGGCCCAAGGTTTTAGACCTTCTTATCAGCCTCAAGCTCAATCTAATAGGCAACCATACCAGCCCAATAGGCCACCCAATCCAGCTACAAATCAAAGCCAAGTAAGGCCTCCCGCCAATAGACCATTTCAGCCCTATAACCCCAATGTTGCATCTACTTCTAAAGCATTAGTGCCAGTGCAAAACAACATAGCTCAAGAGTATGATTGGTGTTTCCCATGCAATGAACCTCACAACCAATCTATGTGCTTCAATGGTGCTTTGAACCAAGCCTTGATGGTGACAACTACTGGCGTAGAGGGTGAAGTGAGTCAAGAAACAAATCAGCAACAAGGGACATCTCAGCAAAACACAGCTCCAAATGATACTGCACTTGTGAATGGGAAAGCTGAGGATTTTTGTGGCATGAATCAAACAATTTCTCAGAGTGTAGTAGCTAACACAAGATTAAAGAAGAGGAATATTGGTGAAGGTCAATCATTGGCTCCAAGTGATCTACAACCTTCCATCACTCCACAAGGTGTTGGTAAGAAAAATACAGCTCCAAACATGCAAGAACAGCCCAAACCACCTTCTAAACCAACTCAAATGCCAGTTGTTGCTGCCCATGCACATGAAAGGAATGTGCAAGCTAAAGGAAAACAAAGAGATATTTCATCCCCATTTAGCATCATTGATCAAATGAAGAAGACAAATGTGAATATATCAATGTGGGAATCTTTATCCATCTTAGGCCAAAGAGATCTTCTACAAGCTGCCATGAAGAATTGGTCAACTTCGAACTAGCAGAGCCTGAAGGGAATCATGGAGGACAATAAGGTAAAGTTATGAAACCCCCTCCATTCTACGTCTCATTAATCATTGGGGATAAACTAGTACACAATTGCATGATTGATTATGGGGAAAGTAGTTCTGTCATGCCTAAGCAAATAGTTGATCAGCTGGGTCTCCAATATGAATTCATATCAAAGGGGGTAGTGCAATTGGATGGGACAACAGTAGCAACGGTGGGAGTGATTAAAGGTTTGAATCTTACCTTTCATGCATGCCCCAACGTTACCATTTTGTAAGATGTCTCAGTGATAGATTTGCCACCACTCTTTGCCCTATGCTTATCAAGGGATTTCACAGCTAGAATTGGAGGCTACTTATCTGCTGACTGGTCACACATGTTGTTCAGAACAAGATATGGTACTAGGGTCACAATCAGATCTGAACTAATTACAAACTTTCACATTGATCCTCATACTCCAAGCCAAATCAATGCTAATTGTTTAGCATTTGATCAAGAAGATTATCCAAGCACAGATGAAGCTGACACCAAAGTTGGAAGCATCCCAGATTTGACTCTTGATGAATGGGCAAGCAAGGTACATGCTTTTGATCCCTACCAAGAAGTAAAAGAATCTGAGCTAGGAGTTTATTGTATACATGAAGAAAACCAGTCTATTCCTAACATCACCAAACTAGACCATAAGGATGACAATTAGGTATTGTAGTTATTTTTCGATGGATCAAGGAGTAGGCAAGGTGTAGGAGGAGGAGTTATGCTTGTTTCACCTCAAGGCATCAAATATTATTCAGCTTTCCATTTCTAGTTTTCTTGTTTAAAAAACACGTCTGAATACAAAGCATTATTTCATGGACTTCTTTGGGCCAAGAAAAAGGGCATAAAGAACGTGCAGGTGTTTGGAGATAGTGAGCTAATCGTCAACCAAGTCAAGGGACAACATGCTACAAAGAATGACCTTCTGAGGAACTACAAGAACAGGGTATGGGACCTCATTAAGGATTTCAAAGCTTTCAACATCATGTCCTGATAGGCTCGCAGTAGTTGGAGAAACGTTTGATGTGGTTGAAAACATCAGAAGGGGAAAAAAACAACCACATATGCATGTGATTGTGAGGCTAGCAGTTCTAGATAATAACACAAGTTGACAGGTGTTTGAGAATGATCAACAAATCATAAATTTTTTACAAGAAGAGGCTGAATTCTCAGCTAGGAATCATGACAAACTAGAGCAGCAATATGGGGATCAAGTAGTGCAACTACAGACAAACAAGCTTCTTAAGGGTTTAGTAATGTTGGAGTCTATCTTCAACCATAACGACCAGTTCCGTAAGGAAAAGGATAAAATTCAGGTCAAGAGAGAAGATTTAGAGCCAATTCTAGTTGGGGAAGGAAAAACACTTCAAATTGGTAAAGTGGCCATTGAGCCGGAGATATCAGATTTCATATAGCTTTGCCAAGAATTTCTAGATGTCTTCGCTTGGAGCTATGAAGACTTGAGAGGATTTAATCTAAATTTGGCACAACATACCATAGAATTGGATCCAGATTCTAAGCCCATCAGATAGAGGTAGAGACCAGTCAATCCTCACATTGAGCCTCTAATGAAGAAAGAGCTAAACAAGATAATAGAAGCAAGCATTATATTCCTGATCAAGCACTCAAGCTGGATTGCAAACTTGGTTCTGGTCAGAAAGAAGAGTGGAGAAATCACATTGTGTGTGGACTTCAGAGACCTAAATAGGGCATCTCTCAAAGACCATTACCCACTTCCTTCAATGGAACAAATATTGCAAGTGGTATCCGGTTTGGAGAGATTCTCTCTCCTACATGGCTACTTAGGGTATAATAAGATAATGGTGAAAGAAGATGACTAGTTCAAGATGGCTTTCACCACCAAATGGGGCACCTATGCCTACAAGAAGATGCCATTTTGGTTATCAAATGCTGGAGCCACTTTCCAAAGGGCAATGGATATGGCATTGAAGGGGTTGATCAATAAAATAGTTCTGATATATCTCGATGACATCACTATATTCTTCAAAAATGTAGCAGATCACCTCTTTCAATTTAGGAAGGTATTTCAGAGGTGTAGAAGATTTGGGGTATCATTGAATCCCAAAAAATGCATATTATTGGCTCACGAGGGAAAACTTCTAGGCCATATTGTTTCAAAGGAGGGGTTGACGATTGAACCAGAAAGAGTTGAAGCAATTCGAGTGTTGCCATTGCCAAGTCACAAGAAGGCTCTTCAAAGCTTCTTAGGAAGGATCAATTTTGTCTGCAGGTTTGTTCCAAACTTTGCAGCTCTCGTAAAGCCAATAACGCTGATGTTAAAGAAGAGCATGGCATTTAAATGGACATCTAAAGGCAAGGCAAGTTTTGAGGCAATAAAAGAGGCTATATCTCAAGCTCTGACTCTCGTCAATCCATACTTCTTCGAGGAATTCATGTTATATGCCTTCGGTGGTGGAGACATAATTTCTGCAATCTTGGTACAACAAAACAAAGAAGGATTAGAACAACCAGTTACTTTCTTCAGTCAAGGATTGGAGGAATACGAAAATAGGTACTCTTTCATTGAAAAGCATGTCCTTGTAGTGATCAGGAGCTTAAAGAAATTAAAGCACCTAGTCTCAAACAATAAGATCTAATTGTTGGTCTCTCATGCGGGATTCAAGGACTTCCTTCTAAATAAGGATCTAAATGAGAAGCGTGCAGGATGGATCACTCATGTCATGGAATATGACATCAAAATTAAGGTCACTAAACTAGTATGTGGAAAAGGACTATGTGAACAACTAGCTTTGAGTAGGCAAGTTGAAGCAGGTGATGAAAAAGAGACTATCTTGGTACTACATGATGGTCAAGAATAGGAAGATGATGACGTGCCAACTCCTTGTTGGACTCATAATATGATACACTTCCTACAGATAGGCCTATGCCCTCCAAAAATGAGTAAAGCAAAGAGGAGATACTTTAGATTACAAGCCATCCCATATGTGCTCATTGATGGTGTTTTGTTTAAAAAAGACATCAATGGAGTTCTATTGAGGTGCATTGGGACATGTCAAATTGAGAGGGTGTTACGAAATTTTCACAATGGAAATTCCAGAGGACATTTCACCCCACGAGTAATAGCTCTCAAGATAATGAAGGCAGGGTATTATTGGCCGACAATGTTCAGTGACTGTTATACATGGATAAGAAAGTGCAAGAAATGTGTGCTCTTCACGGGAAAAGAAAGACTAGCAGCGCTTCCATTGCACCCAATTTTGGTTGAACAACCATTTATGCAATGGGGATTGGACTTTATCAGGCTCATCAACCCAAACTCAAGCCAAGGCCACAAGTGGATTCTCATGACAACGAACTATTTCACCAAGTGGACCGAAGCAATAGCACTCAAAGAGGCAAATGAGTCTAACATACTAGAATTTTATGAAGGAATAGTGACAAGGTTTGGTGTGCCGGCCACTATCATATCAGACAATGCATTGGCATTCATAGGTTCTAAGATTATAGAATGGGCTGTCAAGAATGGAATCTATTTGAGCACCTCTTTAAATTATTACCCATAGGGTAATGGACAGGTAGATTCCACGAACAAGAATTTGCTAAGGATCATCAGAAGAACTTTGGATGAAAACCAAAGAATGTGGCATACCAAGCTAAAATCAGCATTATGGGCTAACAAGATATAACACCAAAGAAGTCTACAGGTAGTTCTCCTTACAAGTTGGTCTATGGGAAAGAAGTAGTATTGCCTATATCATTAGAATTCCCTGCATTGGAGCTCATGAAGTAGGTGGAGTTTGTCTGAGTTCGAACCAATAGAGGCCAAATATGCAGAGTTGATGGAATTGGAAGAAATCAGAGAGCATGCAGTTCATATGATTGAAAAGGATCAAGCCTTAGTAAAAAGATGGTTTGATAAGAAAGCAAGAGCAAGGACCTTCCAGGAAGGGGATCTAGTTTTGAAATGGGATGCAGATCGAGAAAAACTAGGAAGGAATTCCAAGTTTAATGCCATTTGGAGTGGCCCCTACATGGTCATGGGATTTAAAAGTAGTAATGCCTTCCAATTGTCTACATTGGATGGAGAAGAACTCCCGATTCCGGTTAACGGGATCTATCTTAAACATTGCTACTAAAAGGAAAAGGTTTACCCTTGTAAATATTAGCCTAGATTTCAATTCCTCTAAGTGCATATGCACATTGTCTTGTTGTAGTTAGGTTTCAATTTCCCTAAGTGCTTTGGCATAGGTCTTGTTGCTCTTAGGTTGAATTTCTACAGTTCAACATGCTCTCGGAGAAGGAGTTGCGGTATCAGGATCGGGATCAGAGATCAAGTTGGTTTTAGGTTATTGCTTATGACTCCATGCCCAATGGATTGCTAAAAGGCCACTGATCTTCTACCTAGTAGGTAGGTGATCCTGTTGAGTCACCAAATTGTTGTATATATCTCCCCTTGAGTAAATATAGACGAGCAGAAGAATATAGAAATCAAGGAAAATTGAAATCCTTCATTTCGGTTTTTGAAAGTGCATTGCATGGTCAAAAACCTGACATTTATTACATCACCAACTGCCTCTAGCGCACAACACAAAGTATCAACATGTAAAAATTCACGCCCCTGGTGCAGGTAAGAGGATGTTGACATGAAAATGGATGTGCCCTGGCGCAGGTTAAGGGCATAGGTAAAAGGATGTCAACATGAAAATGGATACGCCCTGACACAGGTTAAGGGCGTAGGTACAAGGATGTCGACATGAAAATGGATGTGCCCTGGCACATGTTAGGGGTGTAGGTAAAAGGATTTCAACAAGAAAATGGATGTGCCCTAGTGTAGGTTAATGGTATAGGTAAAAGGATGTTGACATGAAAATGGATGCACTCATGGCGCAGGTAAGAAAATGTCAACATGCAAAAGTCGCGCCCATGGCGCAGGTTGGAGGTGCAAAGCACAAAGTGTCAACATGGAATTTTCAGCACCTATGGCACACTTAAGATTATTTCAACATAAGGATGGATGCGTCGAGGTGCATCTTCAAGAGGCGCAACATTTTGAGCATTGAAAACCTGACAGAAAGTAAACCCTAGTTCAAATATTCAAATAGCCATAAATTTTCACAGGGAGCTCGGATTCACACAAGGTTGGACTTTTTGGAAATCTTACAAGGTCCAATGAGATCCTATAATTAATCCGTAAGTACACACTTACAAACTAATAGATTTAACTTATCAATACAAATTATTGTCATATTTTATGGAATAATTTAAATGTTAAATCCATTTTAATAGGAACATACTTAAATATATTAAAAATAAGTATCAACCACATTATAAGATTGGAAACAAATTCCATAACTTTAATTATAAATTCCTGACATAAATAAAAGAAGAAGAAGAAAAACTCAATCAGACAGAGAACAATCGATCCTAAGCCACAACATATGTATATTTATTAACCTATCTACTTTTTTGAATACAAAAAAATATGATAAATGTCCAACCATGCCCTACCTTTAAATTTATGAAAGAATTCAATCCTTCTCAAATTTTCACTAAAAATTACAACCCTTAAAATAGATGTGAAATCAAAATATCAAATGTTTCTTCTAGGGTTTTTTCATTCTTTCACTTGACTTACTTCATTGTGAAAATCATGTGTCCATAGCTTTTCTAGAGGTCTCCATTTGCTCATATCATAGTGTTACCAAGCTATTTTCCCACTGATAAGGTGGTGCATAGATTATAAATGGCCAACTCTCCTTCCATTGCAACATCTGATGCAACAGGTGGAAATGGCTCCCAATCATGTGAGGAAGTTTGGGCTGAAAGTTTACGCTGAGATATGGATTTTGTATCCTCCTCTTATGTTATTATTTCTTTTGAGCATTTAGATCCTATGGTTAAGTGGTATAAAAACCATTTCCTTATTACTTATTTCTGTGGTCATATACTTGTTGTATATATCTCCCCCCTGAGTAAATATAGACGAGCAGAAGAACATGGAAATCAAGGAAAATCGAAATCCTTCATTTCAGGTTTTGAAAGTGCATTGCATGGTCGAAAACCTAACATTTATTACATCACCAACCGCCTCTAGCGCACAACACAAAGTATCAACATGAAAAAATTCACACCCCTGGCGCAGGTAAGAGGATGTCGATATGAAAATGGATGCGCCCTAACACACGTTAAGGGTGCAGGTAAAAGGATGTCGACATGAAAATGGATGTGCCCTAGCATGGGTTAAGGGTGCAGGTAAAAGGATGTCGACATGAAAATGGATGCGCCCTAGCACAGGTTAGGGGCGTAAGTAAAAGGATGTCAACATGAAAATGGATGCACCCTAGCGCAGGTTAAGGGTGCAGGTAAAAGGATGTCGACATGAAAATGGATGCGCCCATGACGCAGGTAAGAAGATGTTGACATGCAAAAGTCACGCCCATGGCGCAGGTTGGAGGTGCAAAGCACAAAGTGTCGAGATGGAATTTTCAACGCCTATGGCACACTTAAGAGTATGTTGACATAAGGATGGATGCGTCGAGGTGCATATTTAGGAGGTGCATCTTTAGGAGGTGCAACATTTTGAGCGTTGACAACCTGACAGAAAGTAAACCCTGGTGCGGATATTCAAATGGCCATAACTTTTCACAGGGAGTTGGAATTTTTAGAAAGCTTACGAGGTCCTCTATCCAACTATGACTGGATATCTTTGAGTAGGTGAGAACAAGTTCTTCAAAAATGCAAAATAGAATTCACCATTCTTTGGGTTTGCTAGGGTTCTCACCTATTGCCATAATGAGATGAATTAAATGCAACCTAGAGGTGGTTGGTGTAGATTTGGAATTCCTCTCTCTTTTCTCTCTCATTCTTCCTATAAATTTTAGGGAGGGGCTTCTTTCTAAAGGTTAGACATTCTTGTTTTGCCCCTCCCTTCTTCTCTTTGGCAGGTGAATTTGTGGAGTTCAAACCTCCCATCTAAAACTGTAATGCAACTTTTCCTCTTGGCATTTTGTAGTGTATTGTATCATCTTTGGAGAAAATAATGCATGTCTGTGGATGATTTTCAACCCTCTCTATGTTCTTTTGCATCCTCCAGATCTTTCACTACAAATTTTGTTATCTGTGAATGATCTTGCATTGCATTTTAATGGTTTGTGTTTATTGGCAAGACAGGTGTTCTTCATTCCTCGATGCATCACCTTTGTAGTTTAGGTTTTATTTTATGCATCTTATTACCATGTCTCCTTGGAAAGTTAGTTTAGGTTTTGGAGTAAACCCTCTGCATTTTTACATGTGCATCTGAACAAAGGAATAGGAACCAGCCTTCATCCGGAGAGATTTTCATATTCACGAGGTCCCACATTTGGGAAAAGCTCCATGTTATGCAATCGCACTGAGAGTCTCAACCCATCAAGTTACAGACATTTAGGGGTGCTGTGATTCACCATCAACAATACCTCTTATCTCAATTTTTCCCTCGAAAAAATTGATCAAACACAATCCCGTACAGGAAGAAATCCAAGGGACGGATCCATCGCATGATTCAACATTTCAAATCCAATAGATAGGTTACATGTAGGATCTATAATGGATGCAGAAAGGTTGGGAAGGAGGCAAACAATGTAAAAGAAATCCATAGGCCATAAGGGAAGAAATGGAGGAAAAAACTTGAAGGCTTCGGGCTCTACAAATGATTCAGAACGAGCCCTAAAATTGGCTTAGTATGGAAGAATCAGCAGAAGCCTCCACATGCCTCATTGGCGTATCTCCAAAGATTAAACTCACAAAATAGACTCGAAAAAGCGTTAGGCTTCCACATGTCCTAGAGTAAAAAAAGGTGAATTTCGGGCCCATAACAATTAATTATAGCATATCAGTGGAAGCTTCCACATGTTCAAATGATGCACCTTCAAGGAGAAAATAAAAAGGTGATTCTTAGACAAGCGCGGAGCTTCCACGTGTCTCAGGCCCGAAAAGGACAGAGCCGGTTGTTGAAAAGTCCAAAAAATCAGAAGGAAACATGTGTTGCATCGGCGCAATTTCAAGATGGGAGCCAAAGGTGGAGACTCAACCTTCCGCCAGACCTCCACATGGCCAATGGTCAATAGAGGTCATATTCAAAAGTAGGCCTAAATTGGCTAATTTTAAGAGTGCAGGTGAAAGGTGCCATGTGTCTTAACAACTCTCCCTCAAAGTTAAAATCCTAAGCGGGTTTCCAAATGAGCGCGGACCTTCCACGTGTCTCAGGTCCAAAAAAGGGACAGGGTCGGGTTGAATAGTCAAAGGAGAGAATGGCCAGCATAGGGAGCCAAGTGTCAGCATGACGCTACTTCAAAAGTAAAATTTGAGGCAGGTTTCCAAACAAGCGCCAAGCCTCCATGTGTCCCTGGTTAGATGTATGGCCCCGCCAAGCAAAAGAACATAGCTAAAACATGAGGGAACTGAGCAATCCAAAAAGGATACCACATGTCAGCCCAGCATAAATTCAAAAGAAAAATTCAAAAGTGGCCCCCAAACATGCACCAGCCCTCCATGTGTCCAATTTCCAAAAGACCCATTTTGTTAACCGGTTCATGCCATTTTGGTACAGGCCCGACTCAAATATTCAAATGAGCATATATTTTGATTCAATGCTTGAAATCTGACAAATTTGGCACCGTTGGAAATATCTCAACCTCATCCATGCTATGAAGATATGAAACTTTAATTTTGAAGAAGTTAGGTGGGGAAAAAATGAAAAAATGTCTTCGTGCCATTATTAATATAAGATCTATTTGCTCCAACAACCAGATCAGATTTGATCTGATCCATCGTTCGTCCTCCTTTAATGCATCAAACACATAATTGATGTAGACATGATAGATTTGGGGCAGATTTGTAGGAGCATTAATGGCCAGTAGTTGAGCTTCGAATTAGTTTTTCTCGTCTCTCTCTCCTTCTCTCGGTGCTTAAACTATAAAGGAAGGGTCAGGGCTCATTGTAAAAGGTTGGACATTTCTATTTTACACCCTCCCTTCTCCTTTTTTTCACAAGTGGATTTGTGGAGCCTTTCAAACCTCCTATTCAAGTGTTTCACCTTTTTCTTAAATTGTTTCTTAGAAGCATTGACGAAACAGATAGGGTAACGGGCATATGACGAATACCTGTTTCAATGTTGGTTGATGGGTTGCTGCACATGTATGACTTCCAAATCCAAAGCTGATCATGAGAGCTTCCTTTTGGCTAGGAGAAACTACCTGTAATGAAAACAAGACCACTAGAAAGGATTAAACAATATGGGTAGTGAAGTGCCTAGCGTGAGCTAGATCCGAGAAGTATGATACTTCCTAGATGGCTGTCAGTCCACTACTTTAAAAAATTCAATGCTGTAAAAAAAGTAAATCCTATTGTTATTTTGAAATAATTTAGGTATCTCACTTAAAAACACAATAAGAGATAGATCTAATTCTAACATGCTAAGCTAGAATAGAATCCAAAGGTCAAATGATTGGTTCTGGGTTCTGCAGGTTTGGAAGAGGTCTCAGGTAGATCACAGGTGAAAGAGGATGAGATAAAATTAGGTGGGTAGGTCTCTATTAAGGACTTTGTGGGAAAACACAGAGACTAGTATCAGTCAGGGGTGACTGACGATGGTTAGGTATAAATAGTGTCGGTTACTATGAGATCTAGAAATTTCAATAGAACAGGCTGAGGTCTCATTTGTGATTGCACAAAAGACATTGGTTAGTCAGGATGAGGTATTGGTTGACTAGAGTAGGTTTTTGCGAGGTTTCAATGGGTATACGGATGTGAAAATATGGAGAAGGTCAATAGGGAGCAAGATAAACAATGGATGATAAAATGATGAAGAACTAAAAATAACCAAGAAAGTATGATGTTGTACTTACTTGGATTTCATTCCTGAATGTCCGCATGTGAGGGACGGCGGTGCTGATGATGAGTTTGAAGGATGCAAGTGATCACCAACTGAAGAAAATATTTTACATGGGCTGCATGTACACTCCTCTTTGCTTGGATAGATTAGATCATGGTTGGGACAGTTGTACAGGAGAAGATACTCAATCTCCTTCCTTGGATGTGAGTTTTTGCTAGAATTGGCTCTCTCAAGATGCATTATCTCTCTAAGATGTGTTCTTTGCTCGTCAACATCCTTTGCTTCCAACTTCCAACTTCTAATTTTTTTCCAACCTTGAGAATAAGGTTGTTTTGGGTTAAAAGGGGTAACTAACGGCAGTTCGGCTTAACCGGCGATGGTTAGGGGTAACTCACGTCGGTCAAGGCAGGATTTCCTAGGTTTACTAAACTAGGGAGATCCTCTTGATTTCCTTAGATCTTGTGTCTTTATCCCGTGAATTGTACTCAGAGCCTCTTTTGAGCATGTGGGAATGTGGTTAGAGGGAATGTAGGCATCAATTTTTAGGGTTTGGGTAAGTCGTAGTTAGTTATGGGAACTTTCTAAGAATAGGTCTTAGGTTGAGTTGGCTTGGTGAGGTGTCTAAGTGAACTGTATGTGTAGATATTATTTAAATAAGATATTTAAATAATAAATATAGTGAGGATAATGCATTAATTTAATTAAATTAATAGTTGTGGGGTGAAGGGGGTCATGGCTATGTAAATGTAATAAAGGGTGCTTATATGTCGAGGGACGAAAGGGGAGTGTGACCTAATTTTAGTGTCTACATTTTGCCCCTTTTTGTTGTGTACCTTGTATTGGTAAGCGATGCTAACAAAAATAAGATGTGGTTGCCCCATGTGTGGGTGAAGGTGATCCCCCTCAAACCAAGAACTGACAAGGCAGCAGGCTAAAGTGACGAGTGGTTTGATAAAAGGTAAATGTGATTTAAAGGAAAGTGGGTATAGGGGGAAAAGGGGTGAAAGGTATACTTGGGAAATCTAGGTAATGGGTCAAGGTCACAGGTAGCAACAGTGAAACATATGCACACGTATAAACTGTATCATGCTACTGGGTTGAAGAGCAGGAAAAATATACATCATCTAAGGTCGATAGGTTTATCTAAACAAGGTTGAATTGAATTCGGTATCCAAGGTATAGGATATGGTCAGGAAACACAACATAGGTTAGGTGCAGGAATGTTTAGGTATGTTCCGATACACCAAAGGTAGGGTCAAGATAAATGGTCACAACAATAGGCTAGGTAAGGTCATTAGGTCAATCAACACAGGTAACAGTGCCACAAGGTATAGCGAACACATGAGGTCAAAGGTCACTAGCGATGGTATAGGTCCAAATATCTAGGTCACGGCATGGATAAGGCTGAAGTAGGGGTAAAATAATGAGTCCCCAAAGGAGGACAAATGGAGGTAGTAAAGGATGAGGTTATGAAAGATAAGGTAAGGGGTTAGATAAAGGGTGGATGGGGTAAAGAGCAAGGTAGAGGGTGGGGTAAAATGGAAAAGTAGGGTCAATGTGTAGGTAAGGGTGACTGGTGGCAGTCATGGATAACCAACGTCGGTATAGGAAAATTGATGATGGTTTAGGTAGGGCACAAGACCGATGTCGATCAAGGGGAACCGACGTCGGTTAGGTTGGGTTATGTATAAAAACAAAAAATCTACATTTTTATTATTCATTTGTGATTTACGAAGTGAAGAAATGACAAAAAAGAGAGAAAAGTGAGATCAAGGTGAGAGAGTTTATTGGTCGGAGGTTATGGGTAGATAATCAGGGATGGCAGACACTAGAGAGGGATCGTGTAGACCACCAACATAACAGCCAAATGTGCCACTGAGACAGTGGTAGCGTGAAGAGGTAAGTGCCTAACTCTATAGGGTAAATTAAATAAATTAGAAGTTGTGATAGTTGTTTGTTTTGGGTTTTGTGTGGTTTTCTATATTTTGTGGGTGGGAATAACAGGAAAGAAAGAGGTGGGGAGGGTAGTAAATTGGATAGGTGGGGTGGGTAGGGGTTTTGGGGTAGTGTAGGTCATTGTAGGTGGGGTAAAAGGGACAAGTGGGAGGGTTTTAGAAAAAAGGGGGGTTTGGGAAGTCACGGATTTTTCTGCGACAGTGACCGGCGTCGGTCAAGCTTGGCTGACATCATTTGGGTGGAATTGGGATCGGCCACCTAATAGGTGACTGATGCCGATTACGTGGTAACCGTGGTTGGTACTTTTGAACCAGTATCGGTCACCAAATAGGTGATCGAGGCCTGTTTAAGGGTGATAGGAGTCGGTTAGGGTGAACCGGCACCGGTCAGGATTTTAGGCACAAGGGTCCAAAAAATGATGTAGGTTAGGTGGTTGAGATGGGTAGGGTTAAAAAATAGGGTGGTGGGTAATAATTAGTTATGAATATGGTCATAGGAAAGGTAGATTAATGTTGTGCTTTGGATTGGATGCAAGGGAGATCGCAGTTACATATGTGGGATAGGGTTCCACCGCTACTAGTGACATTACACGGCTTAGCAAGCTCTTTGGAGCTGCAACACATGGAGGCAGTAAGCTTCAGTGGTATTTGGTGCTACCGACATGCTGTTTGGAAGCCTAGTTTGATGGTCATGCTCATCGATAGATGGGATTCCGCGACCAACACGTTCCACCTTCCGACGGGTGAGATGACTATCACCCTATAGGACATGTTCCGGATTTTGAGGTTACCCATATTGGGGGCCCAGGTGTACTCTATCTCCTCCGAGGCCTTAGAGGAGCTGATCGGGATTGTATTTGGTGAGGGGGCGATGGAGCTGAGATTCCATAGCACTAGTTTGAGCTATGACAAGATGTACCTAGCCCGTCCGAATGAGACGAGGCTAGTATTTTTATTGATGGAGGCAGTGTGATGCTATTCACTTCCCAATGCAGAGGGTGGACAATTTCCCTAATCACTAATGGGGGTGTTCCATGTTATGATGGTGCATGAGACATGCTTCACCTGGGCACTAGCATTCTTGGTGCAGCTATATAGAAAGTTGTGGGCGTATGGGTGGTTACGTAGGTTTAACCTATGTTTATAAATTTATACTACACTGTTGGGCCTACAAGCACATAGTCTGTGTTTGACCTATAGGAATGCCTCGAGTAGATGCATTCCCACCGAGATGTGTGCAGCTGGGATACAGGAGATGGGTGTCGGTTGCAGGAGAGCGGAGGTCGGATAGGCCGACATACGATGTGGCCCATTTTCGATAGTTGTTGGAGGGGTTGTCCAAAGTGGACATTATCTAGAGGCCATATGTGGGATTCTTGTCATATAGGAATATACATGAGGAGCTAGTTGAGATCTAGCTAGAGAGGTGGATACAAGGTCGATGTGATGGGTAGGATGAGATGATCCCGGTAGACAATGTCTGACAACAGTTCAGGCTCGTACAAGATATTCCTCCTGCCTTCCCACAGTATCAGAGAGATGACATAGAGAGGCCCTTACCTCTACCATAGCCTTCAGTTCCTACAGGAGAGGAGGAGAAGCCATTAGATAAGTGGATTGATGATGCTAAATGCATAGATAGGTATAGGCAGTGGTGGGTGGCTCAGTTATGAGCCATACCACCTAGACCGGGGCAGCCTGACTTAGCTACCATTACAGTGCATAGAGATGCCCTACAGGGGTAGGTAGTGACACTGATCATGCAAATAGGTATACTACAAACACAGCTGGAGGGGTCAAAGGTAGAGGTAGTAGAGTTACGAGTACAAGTGGCCAGTCTGCAGGCCCAGATGGCAGAGGGAGAGGGTGGAGGTGATGGAGGAGATGGAGAAAGAGATGGTCAAGTACCAAACCTACTGGCTTAGGTGGCAAGATTATAGGGCCAGTTGGCCATAGCTCAAACACAGATTGGGGCCTTACATTCCTAAATATAGGCACAGGGACAGGGACAGGGGAAACACCATAGGGAGAGGGATAGGGAGCACCACCACAGGTGTAGGGAGCTGATCCCAGTTCATAGGCTGGCGCAGGGCAGGTACAGGGGCCGAGACCTATGGGACCACCACAAAATGTACCTTTATCAAGGTTACAGGATGCCTTAGGTGAGGTGAGATATTATCAGGACCAGCTCATGGTAGCCGGGATAGACTTCCTCTCTTATAGAGAGTACAGGGCACAACTGGCATTTAGTGAGAGGATGAGATCCCGCACACATAGTGTGGAGAGCACAGGAGGGCAGCGAGCTCCGAGACCTGATCAGGGAGAGGCCACTAGCACATGTCGACCAGAGTGAGGTGATGTTTCAGTAGGGGCATAGGAGGCTGAGGGTACAAGTGACACGGAGATGGAGGACATCCGGTGACATGTCTGATATACGGCCTCTTGATTTTTTATGTCTGTATATATGCCGGCTATGTGCCATAGATTTTTGTATTTTTTATCACATACTGGCCTATGTGCCGAAGAAAGTATGGATGTACGAGTGATTTTTTTATATTTTCAGCATATACCGGCCTACGTGCCAAAGATTTTTTGTATGGATTCATTCTTTTGTATATATGAGACCGGCCTGCGTGCCGATGACATTTTGTATTGTAGATCAGCTAGCATGTCGACATTTTTGAGATGATGGCCATGAGATGGACATGTATTTTGGGATACAAAGTTATTGATTTATATGATGAGATTCATGGCATTTTGTGATGCATTAATATGTTTATGAGATATTGGATGTATGGCTTATGTTAGACAAGATAGGGATTTGTTACTTTGATATGGATGGAAATTAGGTGAGTTAGGCATGATAGAGTTAGGTTGGTTTAGGCATGGTGGAGTTAGGTTATATGCATGGTTGAGTTGAAAGTAGGTTTAGTTATGATTCATTATGTTGGCAATGAATGATACTATGGGTCATATGTGAAATGTTGTGTAATCTATGCATAGTGATGATAGAGAGATGGTAGGCATAATAAATGTATGCTGTGGTAAGCAACTTGTTATGTATGTGGCTTAATTTCCAATTTTGTTAGAAAAGGGTAACTAAGTGAAATGTGGGCTAAATTGTGAGTTAGGCATGGTGGATGAATTATTTAGGGTAGAGAATGGCCAAGCTAACCTCTAAGGGCCCCATGCCCTCAGAGTGTTGCCTACATAGTCCCAGAAAAAAGGGACCTCAGGACAATGTAGTTCTCCCATGAGCTAGGGAAGAATATGAGAATGAGTTGGTAGGTTTTTAGGCATGTAGTGGGTTTAGGTGTAATAGGTGTGGGTAGATTATAGGTAAAATGATGTAGGTGAAGATGATTATGTCGAAAGAGGAGGATTACCCCAAAGGTAAGCGTTAAGTAACAAGTCCTGTATAAGGTAATCAAAATGTCAACAAAGATGGTTAAAAGATAAGAGGGGGGCAATAGAGCCACCTGATTAGGTAGGATCATACCGAGTAGATCATACCTTGAAGGGGGTGATGAACACAAGACCCAAAAGGCATTACACGATTAACTATTCTATGGTAAAAGTAGTCATAGGATCACCAAATGTCGAAATTCCTAGATGTCCTTTGAGGCGATGTAGGAAATGAGAGTGGAAATGGTAAGGTGGGTGAAAGGTAGTTAATTTTATATGTTTTGAGTGACAGGCCTTTTGGGCAAGAGGTCCAAGGTCGCAATGGGCAAGTCCATGACTAAAAAGTATTTTTGTTGCTGTGATAGACTGATCGATGTGGGAAGTCTATATGGGATAAATAATATGGTACTCCTTGAGGTCTTCGTGAAGCTGATTGATGAAGGAAGCTTCGGTTTCTCTCATTTTTTATTTTTTTTCACATAGTTGTCCTTCGACGGAGCAGTCTATTTATAGTAGCAATTTTATCGAGAGGAAGATGTCCTTTTGAGGGAGTCATCTTTTTATTCGAAGTTTTACTCAAGGAGTTTGGTCCCATGTGAGGTCTTTGAAATCATGGACAAGACCAAGGTGAAGAATAGGAATCTTGTTCAAAATGCAAGGTGGAATGACCATGAGATCTCATCTAAAGGTAGACAAAAAGTATCCATGAGAATCATGCTATGTGTAGTGTCGTGGTACACATATTCAAGAGAAGAGCACAAGTGACGGGTACTCACATGATTCTTGTTTACATGATTGAGTATGGAGAGAAACAAAAGGTGAGGTAGGACAACGAATAAACAATAGAATGGTCGAAGATGCAAGGCATTAAGGGGCTCAAGTTTGGGTTTACCATCAAGTGAGGATAAATGATAGGCACCCGATCCATAGGTATGAGTTACCATGTATGGTCCAAGCTAATTAGGAGTGAATTTTCCCCGTTTAATTTTTTCTGCTTTGGTTACATGTTGATTTTCTTTCAGGACAAGGTCGCTGACTTGGAAGGTTAGTTCATGAACACGTTTGTCGTAAGCATGTTTGATACATTGTTGGTAAACTTGAAGATGATCCAGAGTGTCAAGATGACGTTCGTCTAATAACTCTAGTTGTGATAAGCGGTCCAAATGAAAGTCATCATCAGTAAGCATGTCATGGAGAGAAATGCAGAGTGAGGGAATCTAGACTTCGAGAGGCAGAACAGCCTCAGTACCGTAGACCAGCAAAAAGGGTGTGGCCGCAGTGGCAGTATGAATACTAGTGCGGTATGCCCATAGGGAAAAAGGAATGTGCATATGCCAATCCTTCCCAGTATCGTCAACCAATTTTATGAGAATTTTGTTGAGGGTTTTGTTAGTGGATTCGGCTTGGCCATTGGTTTGTGGGTAATAAGGTGATGAGAAACTAAACTGAATGTTGAAGGCGTTGCAAATTTTTTGTAGTGTTTTGTTTTTGAATTGTTTTCCATTATTAGTGATGAGGTGATGAGGGACACCAAAGTGGAAAATGATGTGATGGTTAATGAAATCACATATTTTCTTAGCTTTTTTGGAGATCAGTGGTATGGCTTCCACCCATTTTGTGTAGTATTCGGTAGCAGTTATGATCCATTGATGGCATTGGGAAGAATGAGTATTTATTTCTTCGACAAGATCCAAACCCCATTGAGAAAACGGCCAAAGGTCACAGCGACCTATAAGGCATGACTGGGTTTATGATGAAGGTTGGAATGTTGTTGAAATTTTACACAACATTTGACATAGTCGTAACAATCATGGTTAAGGGTCGGCTAGTAATAGCCTAGGCGAAGAATACACTTAGCAACAACAAGGCCACTAAAGTGATCCCCACATATGCCATCATGAACCTCCTTAATGGTATAAGGAATTTTAGAACTTATGAGGCATCGTAAGAGAATACAATCAAATTCATGCTTATAGAGGAGTCCCCCCATAATGATGAAATGGGAGACCTTTTTAAGGAAGGCGCGTTGTCCATTACGCGTGAGATCAGGTGGTAAGATGAATAAGGAAAGGTTGTTGGAGTATTTTTTATACCAAAGGTCACTCGGGTCAAGGGTGTTGTTTCTGATTGAGTAAACATCATGAGGTAAATAAGAAGGTGAATGGAGGAATTATACGGTGAAAAATATTTTGGAATCGGAAAGGGAAGCGGGTATTTGGGAAGCTAAGCAGGCCATGGTATTTGAAACTTTGTTGGTTGAATGTGGGATGGTTTGAAGGGTGTAACGATCAAAGGTGGTCAAAAGTATGTCTACATGATGTTTATACTGTTGAAGTATCTTGTTACAACATTAGTACATACCATTGACTTGGTTCATGACCAATTGTGAATCACAAAAGATGTGGATTGATTTGACATCTAGGGCATACGTGTCCTGGAGACCTAGTACGAGCGCTTCGTACTTGGCAATATTGTTAGTTCATTCAAAGTCTAGTTTGAAAGACAAAGGCATGGGTTACCCATCTAGAGGAATGAGGATAACATCAGCCCCACCCCCACACTGACACTTGGAACTATCGAAGAACATTGTCATTTGGTAAGGGGGTTCGTCCAGGGAAAGGGTAGTAATTGACTCATCGGGAAAGTAAAAATTAGAGGGTTGGTCCCCGACAATAGGTGCATCAGCCAATTGGTCGGCTATAGCTTGGCCCTTGATGGACTTTTTGTGAATGAATTTGAGGTCAAGGTCAACTAAAAGCATAATCCATTGTGTGGTGTGCTGATTTTGATAAGGTTTGGCATACATGAAGTGTAAGGGGTCGGTGTTGGTCACGACATAAGTTTTGTGGTTGAGTAGGTAATGGTGGAGTTTGGTGGCAATGAAAACTAAGGCTAAGAAAATATTTTCTGGATGGTTGTATCGGGTTTCATAGTCCAAAAGAGTATGGCTTATGTAATAAACCACTTGTTCCTGTGTTGTTCATCGCGATGAGCGAGCATGGCTCCCAAGGAATGATCAGTAGCTAATATGTATAGGTAAAATGTAACATCCTCATTATAAACTTTAGAACAAGTGATTTTTTTTTTTTTTTGATAATTGCATACTGGTTCTAAATACATAATTTAGAACTCACAATTCAATAACCATTCATATAACAGACAACCATATGCAGCTGTAATGACTCGGAGTACCTCCGATCTATTCATTCCATGACTCGGTAATCTACCGATCTATTCATGAGTAATAAGAGTCGGTGTTTTTATTTAACACACTACTCTTGCGGTTCTCTTCCCTAATCTAGGATTCAGAATGCTCTATCCAAGGAATCTAACTGAATAATTGTTACCATTATTCATCGGCATCTCATCCCTTAGACTAGGTGAATTAGGACAACGCAATCAGCAGCTTGCGATACTTTGGCCAAAGATTTGAAACATACTGTTCATGTCTCGTATTCCTTAATGGCATACTCGTCAATCTGGAATACGTCCTTCACCCCATTCATATGTTATATAGAATGTCTTATACTGACTACTGTCAGTCCTTCCTTTCACAACTGAATCACTCTGAGGCAGATTAACAAGGTGATAATGTTATATGGATGCCCACGAGGATTAGGGATATGATGACATACTGGTTCAACCTTGCAGTTCAACCAGCATGTCACGATACCCCGAATCTCCTAGGCAGCCATATATCATGACCACGTTCTTAATCGGACTTTGGGTAACTCGTGTGAAATCAAGTGTAAATCTTAGCGATCAATGCAAAGGGTGTCGCCATGAGTCATCTGCATTGTTGTAACTTCGAGAAGATCCTAATCTTCTCGGAGGTACAACCATGTAGTGGACTTATGTCGTCAACCTTCAAATCCGCCTCGAAAAGATCTACTCAATACCAAGTGTTACGCACTTGAGTTTAAATTACTTTTAAAGACTCTTCCCTAAGGTTAGCCTTTCCCGATCCCTGGATTCTTCGTCTTAAGACGACCCTCCTCTATAAACCCATTACATGGTAGAGGTATTACGGTCAGTTCTCATCAAGGAGTCATTAGAATACACTTGATTCTAAAGCAACAGAATCGGACAATATCTCATAACCTTTGCTTGAGATTGCCTTCTGAACTCCATTTGATTGCATATCAGTTCTCTTAACTGAATTTATATCATACTTTTTAGTATAAAGATATAAATGATTAAGAATCCAATTTAATATTGTCCTGTCATACTTAGGACTAGGGATTAGTAATTTAATCCAGTTTGTTTAGCGTTCTCTTTAGGCTCATTTTTAACCTAACTTCTAGAAAGACAAATATTTAAATCCAATATTGCTTTTGCTAGAACAGATTAGAACTTCTAAACACTCATAAGAATTCAATCTCATTTTCTTGTAAGATTTCATTGTCAATCACAAAAGCATCCATATTATACAATGATAACAATGCCTCTTTGTTACATAAACCGAAGAAGGTCAACTATCAGAAATAGAATACAACACATAAGTATCAAACACTTATTTCCATTCCTTTCAAAACTATACAATTACATTTTATGCAACAACATACTTGATACAATGCTTAACGGAAAAGAAACATCTTTTCACATATAGTACATCTATAAAATCAAGTTGTAATTCATTATAAATCAAATAAACAATCTGATCAGCCGTCAGATCTGTATTGCTTTTACCTCTTACAGCAACCATCTACAAAAATAGTCAACATGAGTCAGTTCAATGAACTGAGCATGATAAGCACTAACTTTTAAAACAATTGCAATCCATCAATTGTTTTCATTAAACACCCTGTTTAAATGAGATCAAATATCCAAATAAGTAAACATTTTTAGACTATGTCCTTGTAATACAAAATGATTACAAATATGTAACTCTATCATTGTTACAAAATAGTCTTAATCACTTTCTAATATTTCATCAAATATTAAAAATCAAGGAACGAATGTATACAAACAATCATTGAATCCAAATCACAACATTGGTCAGATTGTTTCATTCTTCCAAAAGGGAAATAACATAACAATTCGGGATTCTACCAAAACGCTACAAAACAATTTCCCACTGTTAGACAAATATCAACAAATATGAAATAACGGAAGAGAAAGAACCAATCCATTCATACTTCCTTTCACATAAATTCATCACTGTACCGTCTTCTCCTATGAAAACATTTATCCAGTATATAAATGAACAAGTTAGACAAGCCGTAAGCAAGATCGCTGTTCTAAATCACGAAATAGAAACATAGCAAAACTCCTGTACAGCAACTAACACATCAACAATTCATGTGTCAACCCTAAGCCCAATGCTAGTTCCTTTTACACAGTAAGGCTTTGACACAAGTTGAAAACAAGAAACTACAAGCGTATCGCTGTAAACAACAACCTTATTGCATCAAGCAATTTGAGGTTTCCTAGAGACTATGCTATGTTGACCACACAGTATTTCCAAATCATGCTCAGTCAAATCGGACTAAATAAATGGAAAGGAACATAGCATACTTATTCTTGCTCAGTCAAAATCGGACTGAAGTAAAAAAAATGAATACAACCAATCGATCCTTACCTTGGCGCATGCAAGTCTTAGTGTGGTATTCGCGACTTACCCAAACAAGGTCAGAACACGAAACAGTCATCCATACTCAAGGATCTCAAACAGTGACAAAAAAAAACAGGGTCCAATGTCAAGTTCAGAATGAGACAAAAGTACCAGTTACCTTTCCAGAATTCCAAAGGATTCAAGCGGAGGTAACAATTCAAGTAATAGCATATGAATTCATACTGATATTCATCAACGAAGCATAATAAGAATCAGACAAACAAATTAATCTCTGATTTCACACCAAGAACCCGACTGAACTCTGCCAATCTTTTTACACAAATTTGTACAGGTCGAAGACGTAAATGTTCACCTAAGATTCTGTACCACAAAACCCATGCAACACAAGAGTAATTCCCAAAAATAACAGAGGTCTATTACGTGTTATTCCTTCAAGTCGCAGGTTCAACAATCACCAACTATTTAAATATATTCAACTTGAATAAGATTCAAATATAAATCATACAATCGACTCCTCAGAGTCGTTCAGATTACAACGATTGTAAATATATACATATATATGCACACGTTGTATATTGTTAACGGGTTCATACCCATAACCGCTGAACCCTACAACTGCGTAATATGAAATTTGTGGATAAATCCTTCTATGCCATTCATGGCAAACATTCAGAATGAAACAAGTGTAAGCAAATCAAATACCCATTTCAAGCAAGGAAATCGACTGAGTTGCTTCGAAACTTTCGAACAGCTTTTACAAAAGAAATGCAAATTCATACCCAGGAAGTCTATATCCTTATTTATTACAAATAACAGTGGCCAAAAGACCTGTTTCTTCTTACCAGGCTTCCACGAAAATCAATTCACAAAACTTATGGATGAATCTACATTCTCAGCAATAGATAGCAATATACGATTCAATCATGGACTCCACTGAGTCGATAAAATAAATTACAGATGTATCTATATTATACACAGTCAACAAGTAATCCCGTTATCACAATAACAAGGAAAACAACTTCCGCTAGGTCGTATAGACTACGGTAACACAACAGTTACCTGTTCCTAGCAAAATTAGAAGACAATGAAAACCCAAAAAGTATCATTATACACTGTCAACAAAAACCACGATAGAGTTTCCAAAGAAGCAATAATACTGATCAATCTTACAGTATCCATCAAAATCATTCCATACAGTTTCCACAGCAAGAAACAGTGACCACAAATCAACAACATACAGTGGTCTATTCTCAACACAAGTATATTCTTTGGGCTCACGCCAAACAGGCTGAGCATTCATGCTCTTTATATATAAATATCTCATATATTTAAACCAGAAAGAATACACAAAGGAATAGAGCCACAATTCGAATTTAACAAACACCCATTAAGAGGAAATTGAAAAAATCGAACTAGAAGAGATGCAGTACCAAAATTTAAACAAGATCTCCATAGAAAATCCTTTATTTTCTCAAAACATTTGAACAGAGTTGTTCTAATGAAATCACTTGAAAGACAGCAAGATATTTAAAGGTTAGGGCCTAACATGCCTGTATTTTTGATCAAATTTCCGAAGCAGACCACTGGAAGAGCTCAAACTTCCGTTTCTTTTTCCACGATAAAGCGACCAACAAAATTTTTCTATCTCCATCACATATATATCCTCCAAGACAGAGAAAAGAGCTATAGCAGTTCATACTTGCCATGCAACTCAAAGAGAACTGGTGCGAAGAACCAGTAAACAAGCAGAGAGAGAGAGAAGACCGAAAATCACGACAAACCAAACAAACCTTCAACTTCCCATTTGCATGCCTTCTCACGAGTTCCGAGCTCGTCTCCCTAGAACATTGAATGCCATTAAACCAAATTTCCCGCTTAAACTCAACTTCCACCGACCGCCAGAATTGGCGACGGTCCAACTACAACTCATGCTCATTTCCAAACTTAGCGACCTGCCATGTCAGAACAAGTTAGCTGCTGCTAAACCTTCCGCCATGACCTATCCCTCATCCTTATCCCCAGCATTAATTGCCATAGAAAACGCCGCCCATGGTTCGCACCCCTCCATAGGCCCCTTCACAATCTCCTCATTAGTTAGGTTAGTATCTTAGGTTAGAATTTAGGGTAATACCCATACTAACCAATTTACACATAGATACTAACTTAGGATATTAACACATAGCCTAGGTATAGGTTAGCTTAACAATAATCTAACCCCTAGGTTAGGTTTTAGTTTTTAGGTTACTAACCATTAATAATTCCAGTTAGGTATAACATTATATATGCCAAGAAAAGACCTAAAATCATGCATCTCCGAACAGGATTTACTCTACATCCGTTAGACTACAGGAATATACATGACAGAATTATTACTTGGTCCACGTCTAAGACCTTCCAGATATACTTCCATATCGGGAACCAATTCATTTCTCAAGATCAGCCTGAGTCATACTCCTGACCAGCTTAATCAATGCTTCCATACCTTGCAACCTGTTCAAGGTCTGTGATCTAATTTATCACAAACAGATTTAAAGCATTACTTGGATCAATTCCACTGATCCAAGTCTAGATATTATAGATGAATATCTCTATAATTCATTCCGTGATCAGATTAATATTCAGACACAAAATGAAATAAATAAAAGAGTCTAATCATATTCTGACTCAGTCAAGATCTGCAATCTGCAAGAAATTCAGTACATATCAAGCATGATTTCTGAATCGAGGAACACATCCTTTTACAAGAAATCACATATCAACACTTGTATGCTTAGGAGAAAGTAACAACAGTTCAGGGTGTTACATAAAAAGGTTGATCATCTTTAGGTGGAATGAGTATGGGTGGTTGGAGAAGGTATTGTTTTAAGGCCTCAAAATATTTGTTACAATCATCGTCCCATTTAAAGGAGACATCCTTCCTAAGCAGATGATGAAATGGTTGTCACTAATTAGATAATTGTGAAATGAAACAACAAATGGGCTATAATTTACCTTGCAGGTTACAGAGTTTTGTAAGGTTAGTAGGAAAAGGCATTTCTAGAATGGCCTTGACTTTAGTAGGGTCAAATTCTATACCACATAGGGAAACAATAAATCCCAGGAGCTTTCCTGAGAGAACCATGAAGATGCACTTTTTACGTTGAAGGTGGACAAAATATTTAATGAGGTGGTCAAAGATGGTTTTGAGGATGACGAGGTGCTTGGCACGATGTTTAGATTCAGCCAATAGATCATCCACATAATCTTCCAATATGCGATGCATGATATCATGGAAGATGTAAGTCATAACATGCTGATATGTAGCACCATCGTTTTTAAGGCCAAAATGCATGACTCGATAGAAAAAGGTTCCCGAAGGGGTAATGAATGCGGTCTTGTGTTGATCCTCTGAGGAAAACAATATTTGGTTATAACCCGAGAATCCATTTATGAGTGAGAGCATTTCGTGACCAATAGTAAGATCAACCAGTTGATAAATACCAGGCAAGGGAAAGTCATCTTTTGGGCAGGTGAGGTTGATGTCACAGAATTCCATGCAAATGTGGAGTCCCCCTATTTCTTTGGTAACAGGGACAATGTTAGAAATCCAACGAGGATAATCAATGGGTAATATGAAGGAAACGGAAAGAAGGAGCTGAAGTTCTTCTTTGACGAGAAGAGAAATGCCAGGGTGTATTTTCCTCAACTTTTTTTTGATAGGTTTGGCATCAGGAATGGTTACGATATTTTGGACCACTATGGTGGGGTCAATACCGAGCATGTCTGCATAAGACCAAGCAAAAGCGTGGTTATGATCTTGGAGAAAATAAGTGATGGCTTCCTGTTCAACAACATCTAAAGATTGTCTGATCTTTAGGATGTGTGGGTCATCCTGAGTATGAATGTTGATCTAGATAGTCAATTCATTCAACATGGTTTGCGTCTTAGAGGGTAACGACCGATGAATATATGAGCTTCTGCACCAAGGTAGGTGATTATGGATTCATCATCCTAACATTGAATGATGTTAATGGTAGGGTGTGTCATCATTGATCATCTCAGGATACAGGAATGGGAGAGTAGAAGGGGGCCTCACCTTCGCGTTAATAAGTCAAAGAGCCCCAAGGAAATGGTGTGTTATGAAAATTTTTTTTAGGACGGATAGATTCAGGATCCATCGACTCCATCGGTGAGGGTGGTGATGAAGGTGGAGTGGGTGAAGGTAGTGATGAAGATGAAGGTGTAGGAGGGCTAGAGTCTTCAATGAGGTCGGGCCTGTTTGGTAGGAGGTTCAGGGAAGCTGATACAACTCCGGTCATTATGTTTGCGGGTGGTACATGGAATAACGGTATGGCGGCCTTTCTCGTAAAAGCCAAAACTAAAACCCTTCCACGCATAGCGGTGCAGGAAGGTGTGGGTGAAACAGTGATTGGTAAGTGATTTGAAGTCAACGGAAAATGGGCGGGGTTGTGATGGTGGTTTAGGTGTGTAGGTGGTAGTATCAAGTCCCCCATAGGTGAGACTAGTACGAAGATGAGGAGGACCATAAAGGAGGCGTTCTCCTATACGGTGATCATAGCGAGGGTGTTGGTGAAGGCTTCCATACTCATGCGGAGTAACGAATGTGTTGACACTATATAGGTGGTACTCCCCCAGAGTGAGGCATTGAAAAACACCTTCCAAGGGATCAGTGGTTGGTATGTGGGTAGTTGGTATGGACAATGTGTCGGATGTCGATGCAGAGGTGGTGTTAACGGATTGGGAAGCTAATGGGTCAGCCATGGAGGTTATAGCCACGGTAGGAATAGAGGAGGTATGTGCGGTGAAAGCAACAGCTGTACTGGTAGGTGGAGGTGTAGGTGAAGTGGTAGTGGTTACGAAGGTAGATGGCTTGACACGTATGAGCACATCATTAGGTTGGTAAAGCATGTTGCATGTGTTGAAAGGTGATGGGTCAGCTGGAATGGTATAAGTGTGTCCTTCCTGTTCAAACTTTACACAATGATGCAAAGTGGAAGGAACACAACCCATGACACGGATCCAGGGTCTACCAAACAACAAGTTACATTGGAATTCCCCCTCCAAAACATAAAACAATTCTGGAATAGTACAGGGGCCCACACGAACATAAAGGATGACAGTGCCTAGTGTGGACGTGATAGTGTCGTTGAATGAATGCAACATGACTGGATGTTTGTGCATGCAATTGTTAGGTATGCACATTTGAGAAAATGCATGGGATGAAATTATGTTAATGTTAGTGCCTCCATCAATCATCACACGGCATACCCATATGTCATCAATGTGGATAGAGATGAAGAGGGTTGGGTCTGGGTCATCATTTTGGTATGGCGCGATCTTTTCCTCTGAGAAGATGAGGGAGGCCACTTGGTGATCAAGGTGAGGTGAGGCTGAAGGTGGTAATTTGGTGAGAGAGGCTACATGATGGGGTGTGATAATGGAGGGTACGGGTGTAGGGTCATTGGGTAAAACCTCGATAGATTGACAGAACCTCGATAAGGGCTTAATGATGGGATTCTGAGGTTTGGATGAGGTCGTATAAGGAAATTTTGAGGGGAGATTGGTGTAGTTATTTGAGCATGGTGTGATGTGTGATACCATTAGAAATGGGGTATGCGGGTCCATGAATAGTTATTTTAGGTATGGGTGCAGATGGTATGTTGGGTATAGGATTGGTTGGTGGGTCCGTTGCCTTTTCTTTACCCTTTTATGCACATGTAGTGATGTGTACCATGTTGATTTGAGGGAAGTTGTCAAATGGAGAAGGTGTAGGGTAAGTGGTATAACGACTTGAAGGGTAAAAACTTACTTGAGGAGAAAAACCCTGTGAGGTCAGTTGGACGCAATGACATTTGGGTGGTGGTGTGGCAAGTTCTCTGATGTGAACCATGTTAATTTAAAATTTTGTGTGTGGTTCTAGGAGCTGTGAGGGTGGAGATTGTGGTTGTTGAGTGGGTAGTGTGGTAATGGGTGTAGGTGAAGCAGGATCCTCGTCAAGAAGGTCATCATTGTCAAAGTTGGTTTCCGGTGGACACAATTGGATAAGGATGGTTTTTAAGGCCTTGCACTTCTCCACATCATGCCCTGGCTCATGATGGTATGCACAAATTTTGGTATCATCAAACCCCTTTGGCTTGGGTTTGAGGGGGTCATAAGGTCGAAGTGGCAGATAATGTGATAATAGAAGTCTCGAGGAGGTTGGTTAAAATTTTGGCATAGGACCCTGCTAATGGATCACAATGGGAAGTGAACATGGGTTTTGGTGTAGGTGTGGTTGATTGTCATGAAATTGTTTTTGGAAGAGTAGGAACGGGTCAAGTTACGGTTTTAGGTGCTAGCGTGGTTTTAGGTATTGGTTGTGTTTGTTTGGGTAAGGGTACAGTAGATGGATGGGTAGGAGGGTGTGTGGTTGTTTTGACTACCTTTTGTGGGGTAGTAGGGTTTTGTTTTTGGGTTGCACCATCTTGGGTAAAGGTGATGTGGGTGTACGAGGTTGAGAAGGAAAAGAAGATGGAGGAAGAGGGAAAATTACCCACGGGGATAATGGGGGTGCTATGAAGGTAGATGATGTGGGTCGTACTTGGGGTGTGAGGGACAATGACTGAAGTGTAGTGGGTAGTGAATTAATAGCTGAAGGTATTGGAGGTATTGGTGGTAAAGATACTGCAGGTGCAGGTGTAAGTCATGTTGTGTGCCTGGGTAGGCTAGAGGTTTGTGAGGAAGGAATGGGTTGTTGTGTTATTGGTTTATGGATGGGTGAAGGGTGCTTGACCATGTTGGATAGTTAAGGTTTTAAGGCAAACGGGACAAGTGCCGGTGTGATTGGTGTGGTCGGAGTATGAGGTCGATAAGTTTTTTTCTTTAGTTTGGGTGTTGGCGTAGGTGTGGTTTTGATGTTGGAGGATCTAGCTAAATCTAGTTTAATAGATGGATGAGTAAGCCTAGTGGTCGGGGTGACCCCTAAAGTGGTAATAGGTTTAGTGGAGGCAAATGTTATGGGTATGGATTTGGGTTTAGATGTAGATCGGGTTATAGGTAAGGGTGTGGTGTGAGTGCTAACGGGTATCATGGAAGGGGTTGCAACAACAGTAGCTGTATTTGGTTTGATGGGTCAAAATGTGTTTGGGTAGATAGTGGAGGTGTCAGCGAGGGATCTTTGCATCTATTTGGAGACAAGGAGTAAGAGGCACCCCCATAGTAAAGCCCTATCCACATAATCTAAGTGATCGACCAAACATGAGAATGACACGTCTGTGGGTGGAGTTGGCGAGGACCTAATAGGAATTCCCGTAAAATCCATGTTAGAGACAGGGAATGAGCCAGCTTTAGCTTCTATGGGTAAGAGAGCCAAAAGTAGGTCTGTTGGATTTTGGGTAGCTAATGGAGAATGCTTGCCAAGAGGAAAAGGTATCTCAATTGGGTCTATGATGGGTGGAGGAGATGATGTGAGCTCCTCTATAAGTGGAGGAAAGGATAGCTTCTCCTCTGTGGGTGGAGGAGGTAATGGGTGCTCCTCTATGGGTGGAGGAGGTATGGTAGGTAAAGGTTCTCTAAGTGGAGAAGCTAGGGGTGAGATGCTCTCAATGTTAGCAGAAGACCCTGTTATCCAAAATTCACCCCCCAGAGTAAATTTTGATAACATGCATTGAATTCTCAAGCCCCAAGCAAATTGATTGATTCAGAGAAAAAAATCATGTTTCTAGGGTCCCCTCAGATTTTTTCTAACTCCCCTGGCCGAAGAAGAAAAGAGCAAGTTTTGAGAAAATGTGAAAAGTTGCAGAAAACAAGCTTAGGCCAGGAAAAATCATGAAAAATGGCTAAGTCCTAGTCCTCACAATGGTCGGGACGTGAGGTACATCTGGGCGCAGATCGGCTGAAAGGCCGCCAGGCAGTTTGCAGAGAAAAGGAACATTCGGGCCATCGGGACGCACGGGACGCGGAAAGCCGGTTCGGCCGAAGGAGGAGAAAATTGACTAACTGCTCTAGGACATTTGGGACAAGAAGACGCGAAGGATGCAAACCAGCCGATTTGGCTGAAACGGGGAACTCTTGTACTGGGACATCCGGGACAAAGGGACGTGGAAGACGCGGATAGCCGAAAAGCTGAGAGCCAATCATACCACGCCACGCCACGTGTCACCGGCAGAAAAGGGACAGGGAAGCCCATTTCGAGCAGATCGGAAGTTTTTGTCCCAGACAGAACTGGGACATCCGGGACAAATGGATGCGGTGGACACGAAAGAGCCGGAAGACCCACGGACAAACCAAATCATGACACGTGTCACAAGGAGAAAATTCCAAAATTCAAAGGGCGAGGTTTGAGGGGTCAGCCCGAGCCAATCAAAAGAGGACACGTGTCCTATGGAGCAAGGAATGCGGAGCTTGGGGAGGAATTAGAGAATTTTCCAAGAAGTTCACCAAAAACCTAAAAGTAAAGGTCTGCCCCATGCCCTTGATGACCAATCAATGCATGCCATGTGTCATCCAGGTGGCAGAGCGCGGGAAGAAATTTAAAAATCTGTTTCGCCTGTTTTGTGCCCTAAATCTTTAGATCTCCATATCTTTTGCTCCAGAGCTCGGATTTGCACATTATTTATATCAACGGAAATCTTATGAAATTCTCTATGTGATTCTGGGGTTAATCTTGAATTTTGGTGTGGTCTGGAGAGAGAAAATTGAGAAATGGATCTGACGCGTGTTCATGGCCAGAAGTGACATTTCAGTGACTAGATTTAATGCAGAATGGGTCGTATTCTCCTGTAATTCAGTCAAAATGATAGGGTATGGGTTTGTAAGGTCCCCCATGCCATTTTAATGCACCTACAGTCAAGAAGGAATGGGCTCTCACGTTTTTTGTATGTTTCTGTCTCCTAGGCTCGACAAATGCAATGTAAAAGCCAGATTTGGCTCATTTCTAAAAGGGGGGAACATTTTTTGGACATAGCAGACTTCTTCTTTCACCTCCAGCAAGTGATTGATGCAAGGATCAGACCTCTCCAAATATTATAACAGTTTTCTTTTACCTCTCTGAGGGTGTAATGTGTGTTTTTGACACTGAAATGATAATGCAAGCTCTGTGAATGGGTTTCAGTCCTCTGTTTGTATTATTTGTTTCATTTCAGATCCTAAATTATACCTTATCAGTTTGTGTATGTTTTATGTTGTGAACTTTGGTCTGTGTCTATTTGCATGACAAATATGTTTCACCACTCCTTTTGGTGCATCACCATCTTTAGTTAGTTTCAATTTCTTGCACTTCTACCCCTGTCTCCTTGTAAGTTAGAGTAGGATTAGGATCTGAATCTCTGTAGTTGTGTGTAGTTGTAGAGAGGATTTCTATGTTGTGCAATCACATTGGATGCTAGAGTGATCAACCTAGAAGCCTGATCTACATCAAGGGGTACTGTGAGCCTGTGACAACAATTTTTGGCACGCTCGATGGGACAGAGGTCTCATTTTTATTGCAGCAGGGTTGATGTGCATCTGCTGCATTTTTCTTTCTTAAAAAGAGCTATTATTTGCATATCTGGCGACTCCAAGGGGAAGAACCAGCTGGTTCCAAGTGTAGGCCTGAAAACTCATGAGAAGAATCACCACAAGGTCAAGAGTTGGAGAAGAAGAAGTGCTATTTGAATACCTGCAATTATCTCCAAGAAGAAGGCAAAGAGGAAGAAGGATTCAAAGGTCTCCATCTCCAGCAAACATAACTCTCTCAACTCCTCCACCTGGGTAGGCCTTTCATTCAGTCAACAAGGGTTTTAAGACCAATTAGAATGGCTCAGAACAATCCCTACATCAACTTCACAGGCAGTAGCCCACTTGCTCTCAATGCACAACATCTAGTTCCTATTGTAGCCTTGAAGAACATTCCCTACTTCATTGGAGAAAATTAGACTACTCCAGGTGATCATGTTAAAGATATTGCTAACCTTTGTGTAATTCATGAAATCAATGAAATGCAAGTGGCTGTCAAGTTACTGGCATCTTCCTTCAAGGGTAAAGCATTACAGTGGCTTAGGAGCCTTGGAGCTGGTTCTATCACAAACTAGAATCAGCTGTGTATTGCACTTCATGAGCAATTTGGAGAGAAGGGAGACAACTTGTCTCTTTTGGAGCAGCTAACAACCATCAAGAGGGCTCCCAATGAGCAGCTGACCGATTTCAACTTCAGATTTCAAAAGACTTGGGAGAGGATTCCAGTGGTAGTCAGGCCAACAGTAGAAGGTGCTTTTCTCTACTATCTCAAAGCTTTAAATTCTGATATTTCTATGTTGATTCAGTCCATGGGAGGCATAACTAACCCTATGGCTTATAGCATTGCCATTAGGGCTGAAAATTGTTTAATCCAAGCTGGCAAACTTTCCCCTAGACGTCCCATGCCATTGTTTCCAAGTTTAAAGAGCCCAAACACCCATCAAGCACCTAATTTTGCTCCTTCTCCCACTCCTAGAAATCAGAGTTCAAATGAAGCTTCCACTTCATCTCCAAGTGCCCCAAATGAGCTTCAAGAGGTCATGAAGTAATTGCAAAACCTAGGCAATGAGCTAGTTACTCTCAAGAGGTAACAAGCCCAAGGTTTCAGACCTTCTTATCAACCCCAAGCTTAGCCTTATAGACAGCCATACCAACCAAAAAGACCACCTAATCCAACTGCAAATATGAATCAAACAAGGCCTCTTGCCAATAGACCATTCCAGCCCTATAATCCAAATGCCATATCCGCCTCTAAGGCATTAGTGCCAACACAGAACAACATTGCTCAAGAATATGATTGGTGCTTTCCATGCAACGAGCCTCATAACCAATCCATGTGTTTCAATGGTGCTCTCAATCAAGCACTAATGGTGACAACTACTGGTGTGGAGGGCGAGGGCAGTCAAGGAAACAGTCAACAACAAGAAACATTCCAACAACAATCAGCCCCAAATGACACCACATTGGTGAACTGGCAAGCAGAAGATTTTTGTAGCATGAATCAAGCTGTTTCTCAAGGTGTTGCAGCCAACACAAGGGTCAAAGAGGAGAAATTTGGGTGAAGAACAGCCATTAGCCCCAGCAAATCCACAACCTTCCACGGCTCCACAAATGATTGGAAAGTAAAGTCCAGTTTCAAATGCACAAGGGCAGCTAAGAACAGCCCCTAGGCCAACTCAAATGCCAGCTGTTGCTGCCCACATGCAAGGAGTAAATGTGCAAAACAAGGGACAGCAGAGAGATCCTTCATCACCATTCAATATCATTGATTAGATGAAGAAGACAAATGTCAACATATCAATGTGGGAATCCCTATCTATCCCAGGCCAAAGAGATCTACTGCAAGCTACCATGAAGGATTGGCCAACTTTGAATCAGTAGGTTCAGATGCAAGACAAAGTGCTTACAAATGCTCCCCAGCCTGAAGGAAGTCATGGAGGACAACAAGGTAAAATGTTGAAGCCCCCTCCTTTCTATGTTTCATTAATCATTGGAAATTAGCTAGTACATAATTGCATGATAGACTCTGAGGCAAGTAGCTCAGTAATGCTTAAACAGATAACTAATCAGCTAGGGCTCCATTATGAAACAACATCTAAAGGAGTAGTGCAACTAGATGGGATAGCAATAGCAACAGTTGGAGTGATTAGAAATTTGAGTCTTACCTTGCACGCATGTCCAAATGTTTTTGTTTTACAAGACGTATCAATTATAGACCTTCCACCACTCTTTGCCCTTTGCTTGTCAAGGGACTTCATAGCCAAGATTGGGGGGTATTTGTCTGCTGATTGGTCACACATGCTATTCAGAACAAGATATGAAACTAAGGCCACAATCAGATCCGAACCTATTGCAAACTTCCATATTGAGCCTTACACTCCAAGTTAGATTAATGCCAATTGCTCAGCATTTGATCAAGAAGATCACCCTAGCACTGATGAGGCTGACACCAAGGTTGGAAGTATCCCGGATCTAACCTCTTGATGAATGGGCAAACAAGATACATGCTTTTTATCCCTATCAATAAGTAGAAGAATCTGCGCTAGGAGTTTATTTGTTTACATGAAGATAATCAACCTCTCCCCAGCATCACCAAGCCGGATCACAAAGACAAGAATGAAGTATGGAAATTATTCTTTGATGGGTCAAGGAGTAGACAAGGTGCAGGAGGAGGAGCTATGCTCATTTCACCACAAGGTATAAGGTATTACTCAGCCTTCCGTTTCCAGTTTTCTTGTTCAAACAACACGGCTGAGTATGAAGCCTTAGTTCAAGGATTGCACTGGGCAATGAAGAAAGGCATCAGGAATTTACAAGTATTTGGTGATAGTGAGCTAATTGTAAACCAAGTCAAAGGAAAAAAATGCTGCCAAAAATGATCTGTTGAAGAACTACAAAAATAGGGTATGGGATCTTATTGAAGATCTTGAAGCTTTTAGCATCAATTCTATCCCAAGAAAAAAGAATGAAGCTGCTGACAGGCTAGCAGAAATTGGGGCTGCATTTGATGCTGTAGAAATTATCAAAAGTGAGAAATCTCAGTCTCATATCAAATTGGTTATGAGACCAGCTATTCCGGATAACAATACAAGTTGGAAAGTCTTCGAGAATGATCAGCAAATTGTTAATTTCCTACAAGAAGAAGCTGAGTTCTCCGCCAGTAATCAAGATAGGCCGCATCAGCAGTATGGTGACCAAGTGGTGCAGTTGAGAACTAACAAATTACCAAAAGGCCTCATAACCTTGGAGTCAATATTCAACCCGAATGATCAGTTCCGGAAGGAGAAAGCAAACATTCAAGTAAAGGGTGAAGATTCAGAGCCTATTTTAGTGGAAGAAGGAAAAACATTGCAGATTGGCAAAGTAAGTACCTCACAAGAGAAATCTGATTTTGTTCAGCTTTGTCAAGAGTTCCCAGATGTCTTTTCTTGGACTTACAAAGATCTAAGAGGTTTCAACCCAAATTTGGCACAACATACTATTGAGCTGGATCCGGAATCCAAGCCTGTCAGGAAAAAGCAAAGGCCATTGAATCCCCATATTGAACCTCTCATGAGAAAAGAGTTAAGCAAGCTTATTGAGGCCAGTATCATCTTCCCCATCAAACACTCAAGTTGGGTTGTCAACTTAGTCCCAGTCAGAAAGAAGAATGGAGAGATCAGGTTGTGTGTCAACTTTAGAGATTTGAATAGAGCCTCTCTCAAGGATCATTATCCACTCCCTTCCATGGAGCAAATATTACAGGTTGTAGCTGGTTCAGAAAGGTTTTCACTACTTGATGGCTACTCAGGCTAGAATCAGATTATGGTGAGGGAGGAAGATCAGTTCAAGACAGCCTTCACAACCAAATGGGGAACATATGCCTACAAGAAGATGCCATTTGTCCTATCAAATGCTGGAGCCACTTTCCAAAGGGCAATGGATATGGCATTCAAGGGGTTTATCAATAAAATAGTTTTGATATGTCTTGATGACATCACTGTATTCTCCAAAAATGCAGTGGATCACCTTTTTCATCTAAGGCAGGTATTTCAGAGGTGTAGAAGATTTGGGGTATCATTGAATCCCAAAAAATGCATATTCCTGGCTCATGAGGGGAAACTTCTAGGCCATATTGTCTCGAAAGAGGGACTGGTAATTGATCCAGGGAGGGTTGAAGCCATAAGAGCACTACCATTGCCAAGTCACAAGAAGGCTCTCCAAAGCTTCTTGGGAAGGATCAATTTTGTCCACAGGTTTGTCCCAGATTTTGCAGCCCTTGTCAAGCCCATCACCAAAAATTTTAAAGAAGAGAATGGCTTTTAAGTGGACAACAGAAAGCAAGGAGAGTTTTGAAGCAATCAAACAAGCTATCTCTCAAGCACCAACTCTCATCAGTCCAGACTTCTCCAAGGATTTCATCCTCTATGCATTTGGAGGTGATGATATTATTTCTACCATTCTAGTACAGCAGAACAAAGATAATGATGAACAGTTGGTTGCCTTCTTCATCCAGAGCCTAGATCACTATGAGGTGAGGTACTCTTTTATCAAGAAGCATGTGCTTGCAGTAATTAGAAGCTTGAAGAAATTCAAGCATTTAATCTCAAACAACAAGGTCCAGTTGCTGGTCTCACATGCTGGAGTTAAGGACTTCCTCCTCAACAAGGATTTGAATGAGAAAAGGGCAGGTTGGATCACCCGTGTCATGGAATATGACATTGAGATCAAGGTCACCAAGCTGGTAAGAGGAAAAGGACTGTGTGAGCAGCTAGTTTTGGGGAAGCAAAAAGAAGTATGCAACAAAGAAGAGGCTATTTTGACAGTCTAGGACAGCCATGAGCCAAGTGGCAATCATGAAGAAGACAATGCTTTCCCCACTCCTTGCTGGACCCAAGGTATTATAAACTTCCTAGGCACAGGCCTATACCCTCCAGAGATGAACAAGACCTAAAGGAGACACTTCAGGTTGCAGGCTGTTTCGTATGCCATTGTTGATGGAGTGCTGCTGAGATGCATTAGCACAGTTTAGATTCAAAGGGTGTTGGAAGAGTTTCATGGTGGACCAGCTGGTGGCCATTTTGCACCAAGAGTGACAGCTTTAAAAATCATGAAGGCTGGTTATTATTGGCCTAGGATCTTCAGTGATTGCTATGCATGGATCAAGAGGTGTAAGAATTGTGCATTCTTCACAGGAAAAGAGAGGCTTGCTGCCCTTCCATTACATCCAATCTCAATTGACCAGCCATTCATGCAATGGGGTTTAGACTTCATTGGAGTCATTAACCCCAATTCAAGCCAAGGGCATAAGTGGATTTTGATAGCCACATACTACTTCACCAAATGGACAGAAGCAGTAGCACTCAAAGAGGCAAATGAGTCTAGCATCTTAGACTTTTATGAGGGAATAACGACCAAATTCGGTGTACCTGCTACAATAATCTCTGATAATGCATTGGCATTCATTGGATCTAGGGTGACTGAGTGGGTTGTCAAGAACGGTATTTACCTAAGCACTTCATCAAAATATTACCCTCAGGGTAATGGCCAGGCCAAGTCTACAAACAAGAACTTGTTGAGGATCATTAGGAGGACTCTTGATGAGAATCAAAGGTCTTGGCATACCAAACTGAAATCAGCCTTATGGGCTGATAGGATAACTCCCAAAAGATCCACAGGTAACTCTCCATTTAGGCTTGTCTATGGAAGAGAGGCAATCTTGCCCATGTCACTTGAGTTGCCAACGTTGGAACTCATGAAGCAGATGGAGTTGCTAGAGTTTGAGCCCATGGAGGTGAGGTATGCAGAGTTGATGGAGCTGCAAGAGATCAGAAACCAGGCATCCCAAGTAATGGAAAAGGATCAAGCTTTGATCAAGAAGACCTTTGATAGGAAGGCCAAAGATAGATCTTTTCAGGTTGGAGATCTAGTGTTAAAATGGGATGTGGATAGAGAAAAATCGGGAAGGCATTCAAAATTTGATGCCATTTGGAGTGGCCCATACATGGTCACAAAGTGCAAGAACAACAATGCTTTCCAATTGGCCTCATTGGATGGTGAAGAACTACAGATTCCAGTCAATGGAATCTATCTCAAGCGTTGCTTCTAGAGGGAAGTTCACTACCTCTGTAAATATTAGATTAGATTTTCTTTCCTCCAAGTGCTTGTGCACATTGTTTTACTGTAGGTTAGTTTTGTTTTCCCTAAGTGCTTTGGCACAACTTGTTGTCCATGGAGATGTTTTGCAGTCTTTTACTTTCATCAGGTGATATTCCATCTTCCTCCTTACACATTCTTAGTCAGTTGGGATTCTAAACTGAATGTTTGATAACTCCATGCCCAATGGACTGCTTCTGGCTACTGGTCTTTTCACCTAGCAGGCAGGTACCCCCACTGAGTCGCCAATTGTTATCCAAAATTCACCCCCCCAGAGTAAATTTTGATAACATGCATTGAATTCTCAAGCCCCAGGAAAATTGATTGATTCAGGGAAAAAAATCATGTTTCTAGGGTCCCCTCAGATTTTTTCTAACTCCCCTGGCCGAAAGAAGAAAAGAGCAAGTTCTGAGAAAATGTGAAAAGTTACAGAAAACAAGCTTGGGCCAAGAAAAATCATGAAAAATGGCTAAGTCCCAGTCCTCGCAACGGTCGGGATGTGAGGGACATCTGGGCACGGATCGGCCGAAAGGCCGCAGGCAATCTACAGAGAAAAGGAACATCTGGGCCGTCAGGATGCACGGGACGCGGAAAGCCGGTTCAGCCGAAGGAGGAGAAAATCGACTAACTGCTCTAGGACATTTGGGACAAGAAGATGCGAAGGATGCGAACCATCCGGTTTGGTTGAAAGGGGGAAATCTTGTACTGGGACATCCGGGACAAAGGGATGTAGAAGATGCAGATAGCTGAAAAGTTGAGAGCCAATCATATCATGCCACGTGTCACCGGTAAAAAAGGAACAGGGAAGCCCATTTCGGGCGGATCAGAATTTTTTGTCCCAGACAGCACTGGGACATCTAGGACAAATGGATGCGGTGGATGTGAAAGAGCCGGTAGACCTGCGGACCAACAAAATCATGACACGTGTCACAAGGAGAAAATTCCAAAATTCAAAGGGCGAGGTTTGAGGGGTCAGCACGAGCCAATCAAAAGAGGACATGTGTCCTATGGAGAAAGGAATGCGGAGCTCAGGGAGGAGTTAGAGAATTTGGCAAGAAGTTTACCCAAAAGCTAAAATTAAAGGTCTGCCTCGCCCCCCTGATGACCAATCAATGCATGCCACGTGTCATCCAAGTGGCAGAGCGTGGGAAGAAATTTAAAAATCCGTTTCACCTGTTTTGTGCCCTAAATCTTCAGATCTCCATATATTTTGCTCCAGAGCTCGGATTTGCATGTTCTTTATATCAACGGAAAGCTTATGAAATTCTCCACATGATTCTGGGGTTAATATTGAATTTTGGTTGTGGTATGGAGAGAGAAAATTTAGAAACATTTATGACGCGTGTTCATGGGCCAGAAGTGACATTTCAGCGACCAGATTTAATGCAAAATGGGTCGCATATCTCCTGTAATTTGGTCAAAATGTTAGGGTATGGGTTTGTAAGGTCCCCCATATCAATTTAATGCACCTACAGTCAATAAGGAATGGGCTCTCACGTTTTTTGTATGTTTCTGTCTCCTAGGCTCGACAAATGCAATGTAAAAGCTAGATTTGGCTCATTTCTAAAAGGTGGGAACATTTTTTGGACATAGCAGACTTCTTCTTTCATCGCCAGCAAGTGATTGATGCAAGGATAAGACCTCTCCAAATATTGTAACAGTTTTCTTTTACCTCTCTGAGGGTGTAATGTGTGCTTTTGACACTTAAATGATAATGCAAGCTCTGTGAATGGGTTTCAGTCCTCTGTTTGTATTATTTGTTTCATTTCAGATCCTAAATTATACCTTATCAGTCTGTGTATGTTTTATGTTGTGAAATTTGGTCTGTGTCTATTTGCATGACAAATATGTTTCACCACTCCTTTTGGTACATCACCATCTTTAGTTAGTTTCAATTTCTTGCACTTCTACCCCTGTCTCCTTGCAAGTTAGAGTAGGATTAGGATCTGAACCTCTGTAGTTATGTAAGCATTAGATCTAAATCAGAGGAGTTTGAGGAACCAGCCTCTAATATGGAGATTCCTCTCTCAGTTTCACAAGTCCCACGCTTGGAGAGAGGTTTCCATGTTGTGCAATCACATTGGATGCTAGAGTGATCAACCTAGAAGCCTGATCTGCATCCAGGGGTGCTGTGAGCCTGCAACAACAGACCCTTCCATAGGTGATGAAGGAGATGAAAGGTGTTCCTCTGTTGGTGAAGGAACAGAGAAGGTTGGTTCCAATGTGAAGGAGGATTTTGGGCTAGGATTTTCTCTATGGAAGGGATGTGAGGTAATTGAGAGGTGACAGGAACCTCGTTAAAGATATCGTGAACCTCATAGGTATGGGTATTATGAGTGGATGTCTCACTGGTTTGATTAGATGAAGGGGCATGGTTGGGAAATGATTTTTTGAATATTTGTAGATTTTGGTTGGGATTGGTGTTGGGATTATCCACAATTAACTTGCCTTTCTCGACAATTTATTGGACAATATTCTTGAAAGTGATGCAGTTGCCGTCACTATGACCCTTTACTTAGTGATAGTTATAGAAATCATTTTCTTTATACCATGTGGGCATGGGGCAAGAAGGATCAAAACTAGTGTGGGGTTTTATGGGTGGAAGGGTGATGGCTCCAGCTTTGATAATCTTTTCTAAGACAGAAGAGTAAGGTTCCCTAATTCGGGTATATTTTCTGTGCTCTTATCTAAATCAAAAAGCCTAGAAAGGGGATAGATTAGATGAGGGTGTAGCTTTATTTGATGGGTGAGCTGGGCCGGCCTTGAGTACCACTATGTTAGCGGTGCCTTTAGTTTTTGAATAATTGGTTTGTGGTTTGGAAGAAGAAGAGGTTTCATTCAACTTGACAGCCAAATTTGTATTTCGTAATTGGATTTTCTTCTCTTCGATGGCACGAATCTCTAACTTTCGTGCCATGGTAAAATCCTCATTGAATGTTTGGAAGGTTTGGATCTGCAAGGTCAGGGAGATATGTCTAGCACAAGCTCATCTGAAGAGATTGATGAGTTCAGTTTGTGGCAGTTGGAAGGTAATTTGATTGATCAAGCTGTGCCAGCAAGTGACAAAATCTGCAATAGATTCATCCTCGTATTGACGTGTGGAATATAGATCGGTCATGGTAACCTTCTTGACGATATTGATAGAGAAATGTTCCAAGAAAGCTTGGACTACCTGATTGAATGAGAATATAGAGTGTTTAGGTAACCCACTATACCAATCTAATGCAGGCCCAGTGAGGGACATGGGAAAAGTTCTCAAAAGTGAGGCATCATCATGAGCGATCAGATAACACCCGTGTTTGAATGACTGTAAATGTTTTTGGGGGTCTTCTTTGCTATTGAAGTGATTGAATTTGGGCATTTCCCAATGCATAGGGTATGAATGGATAGGAATGGATGGGTGAATAGGCTCATTGCAAATCTTGTCATAGGTGAGATTGTTGTGGGAGCCAAAAACCGATGCCTCCAATGTATGCATCTTGTCAAACATCAATTTAATTAGGCCATTGGTGGGTTGTGATGATTGGATGCCTCCTATAGTGTGAGGAGGTTGGTTTTGGGAATATAATGGGGGTTGAATTCCAGTGTATGGGGTTGCTATGTAAGGTGGTGGATAAGAAGGTAGTGAAATAAGGGTTACGTACCCAGAATGAATAATAGATGAAACAGGTAGTTGTTAGTAGTATGCATATGGGGGTGGAAGGGTCGTGGTAACCCTAGTGGAAATAGGGGCTAATGATTGTGGAATGGAAAGAACCACATTTTGAAATGTGCTAGGAGTCATTGACACTAGAGGTGGGAATGTAGCTACAAGTATGTATGAGATAGTAGGGATGGAAGAGGTTGTGTTTGGGGTAGTCGCTGAGGGTATGGTGGATGTGATGGGAGCCACAAAGGTAACAGAGGTGGTAGTCATAGCGGGTAAAAAACCTAACTACGAAATGACTGGGGGTAAAGTGGATGTGGGAAACATGAAACTAGATGGGGCCAATGTGGAAGTGGGTGCGAGAGTCGGGGGGATAGATACGGGCATGTTGTATATCAACTGATCCGAGGCGTCTCGAGTGGATGAGTGGAAAAGGTAAAACTGCAAGGTGGCAGGTTTTGGTCAAGGAGTCATGCAAACTCCTCGTCTTCGGTAGCGATAGTGGTAGGCTCGATGGAATCCATGGCTAGTGATAAAATAGAAGGTGGTGAGGGACTAGGTGGGAGTGGTTGATAACTGGCATGGAATACAAGGGTGTTTGCTTGTCTTCGGGTCAGCACCATGTGAACTAGTATTGATCAGGTAGGGCTACTTTTTTGTAAATAATACAGAGAATAGTAGGAACAGGTGAATCTAGTGATAAAAAGAGGATAAAATACCAAATGATGGCTAGAATGTGAAATAGGCTAACCAATGTCAGTTAGGTAAAAGCAACGCCAGTAAGGTATAACCAGTGCCGGTCACTATAGAAAATAGATAGTGAGTAAACATCGAGGTAGAAGGTAAAATCTAATAGGTATGCCAAATATGGGGATGTTTAAAATGTCAATGGGAATAATGATAGTGACAAAGACTGTGAAAAGTTGAAGAAAGTGGAGTAAAATGTCCTTTTGAGTAGATTAGTAAAAAGACCTGGAACCGACGTCAGTTGGGTATAACCGATGGTGGTCAGAGGTAACTGATGACGGTTACTGTGAAATTGAAACAATGATGAAAGAAAGTGGTTGTGAATTAAAATCTGATGTAGAATCAAACCCAGAATTCTAGGAATGATGATGATATGGCCAAGGCACACTCAGGTGAAGCTGGAATACACTGGCTATGATGAGGAGCGTGCAAGGATGAACAAGAAAAAGTGATGAATGTGATCTCTCACCTCAAAATGTAAGCCAACAAAAACACTAAGAAAATGTGATCTTAGGAGTGCCTTTTATATTATGTTTGTGTAGGTTATGTTATTTAAGGATTGACACATGAATTGTGAAATAGATTTTTTTGGTGAGGATGGCTTCCTACGAATAAGGAGATCTAAAAGGTGAGGTTCCAGGTATGTTATGGTGGGGGTAGGCTTCGCTCTGAAGTATGACTCGACAGAGTAGTGAGCTGGGTGCCCACTGTGTCATGATTGTGTGATCACCTACAGCTTCTTCCAGGTAAGATGTTGTTTAAGAATGTATGTATTTTGAATTTTTGTGAGGTTTGGTAAGACTCAAAGAAAGAGAAAAGGATAAAAGTGATTTTCTATGATTTGTTTGTCAACCATCAGTTGGTCATGACTTCCAGCATATAGGTTGCCCTCAATTAATGTGAGCTAATACAATAAATCATAATGGAATGCACTTGTTTTTAAACCCAAATCGAAAATGTGAAATTGGATGACACAATAAGATGAAGAGGAAGAGGGATGCTCTTTCATTACAATTCAGAAAACATGAAGAAATGGTTCTTTTTAATTACACCAAAAGAAAAGTTTCCTTTAGAGAAAATAGAAAAGAGAGGTGGATTACCAAATAAGAAAATTAGTGTGCATGCTTTTTAGAAGTGAAAAAAAAGCACAATTTTTTCCTAGGAATGAATGAAATGCAAGGAACCCTGGATGGATCCCACCGGGCGTGCCAAAATGTTTCACCTTCTTCTTAGATTGTTTCTTAGAAATGTTGCCAAAACAAATAGGGTAATGGGTGTAGGAGGAATACCTATTCAAATGTCGATTGATGGGTTGTTGTGCGCGTATGACTTCCAAATCCACAGTTGATCATGAGAGCTTCCTTTTGGCTAGGAGGAACTACCTGTAATGAAAACAAGACCATCAGAAAGGATTAAACAATATGGGCAGTGAATTGCCTAGCATGAGCTAGATCTGGGAAGTATGATACTTCCTAGATGGCTTTCAATCCACTGTTTAAACAATTCAGTGATGTAAACAAATTAAATCCTATTGTTATTTTGAAATGATTTAGGTATCTCACTAAGAAACACAATAAGAGAGATCTAATTCTAGTATGCTAAGCTAGAATAGAATCCAAAGGTAAAATGATTGGTTCTGGGTTCTTCAGGTTTGGCAGAGGTCTTGGGTAGATCACAGGTGAAAGAGGGTGAGATAAAATTAGGTGGGTAGGTATCTATTAAGGGATGTGTGGGAAAACACACAGAATGGTGTTGGTCAAGGGTGACCGATGACGGTTAGGTATAACCGGTGCCAGTTACTGTGAGATCTGGAAATGTCAATAGAATAGGATGAGGTCTCTTTTGTGACTGCACAAAAGACATTGGTTAGTTAGGATGAGGTATTGGGTGACTGGAGTAGGCTATTGTGAGGTTTCAATGGGTATACAGAGGTGAAAATATGGAGAAGGTCAATAGGGAGCAAGATAAACAATGGATGATAAAATGATGAAGAACTGAAAATAACTAGGAAAGTATGATGTTGTACATACTTGGATTTCATTCCTGAATGTCTACATGTGAGGGATGGAGGTATTGATGATGAGTTTGAAGGTTGCAAGTGATCACAAACTGAAGAAAATATTTTTCATGGGCTGCATGTACACTCCTCTTTGCTTGGATAGATCAGATCATGGTTGGGATGGCTGTGCAGGAGAAGATACTCAATCTCCTTCCTTGGATGTGAGTTTTCACTGGAATTGGCTCTCTAAAGATATGTTATCTCTCTGAGATGTGTTCTTTTCTTGTCAACCTCCTTTTCTTCCAACTTCCAACTTCCATTTTTTTCCAACCTTGAGAATAAGGCTGTTTTGGGTTAAAATGGGTAACCGACGGCAGTCCATTAACCAGTGATGGTTAGGGGTAATCGACGTCGGTCAAGGCAGGATTTCCTAGGTTTACTAAACTAGTGAGATCCTCTTGATTTCCTTGGATCTCGTGTTGTTATCCCACAGATTAGACTTGGATCCCCTTGTGAGCATGCGAGAATGTGGTTAGAGGGAATGTAGCAATTGATTTTTAGGGTTTAGGTAAGTCTTAGTTAGTTATGGGAACTTGCTAAGAATAGGTCTTAGGTTGAGTTAGCTTGGTGAGGTGTCTAAGTGAACTGTATGTGTAGATATTATTTAAATAAGATATTTAAATAATAAATATAATGAGGATAATGCATTAATTTAATTAAATTAATATTAGTGGGGTGAAGGGGGTCATGGCTAGGTAAATGTAATAAAGGGTGCTTATATGTCGAGGGACGAAAGGGGATTGTGACCTAATTTTAGTGTGTACATCAAGTTCTAATGCAATATTTTTTCCTCTTGGCCACTGTAATGTATTGTATCAACTTTTAGAGCAATAATATATGTTTGTGGATGATTATCAACCCTGTCATGTGTCTATTGTTCCCTTATGATCTCTCATTGCAGTTTTGTTATCTATGCATGGTGTTTGCATTACATTTTTATGGTCTGTGTTAGCTTACAAAACAAGTGTTTAACATTCCTGTAGTGCATCACCTTGTTAGATTAGGTTTATTTTCTTGCATCTTCTCAACCCTGTCTCCTTGGTAAAATAGAGTAGATTTAAAATAGATCATCTTAAATATATGTATGCACCTAAATAGAGGAATAAGAACCGGCCTTAATTTGGAGATATATCTCAACTCACAAGGTCCCACACTTTGAGATATGCTCCATGTTGTGTAATCAAATTGAGATTCTCAACCCATCTGGTTGCAGGCATTCAGGGGTGCTATGATTCTACACTAACAGTTTTGGCACGCCCGGTGAGACCAGAGAAGTGTCCATCTTTATTGTAGCAAGATTGATGTGCACTGGCTGTAATTTTATATTTTAAGAAGCTCTAAAATTGCACATCTGGTGACTCCAAAAGAATTAAAATCTACTAGTTTCAATAGTCCAAGCCTATCAAGTTCATGAGAAGAATACAAACAAGGTCAAGAACCAGAGAAGAGGGACTATTTTTCTATCTACACTTGTCCCCAGACAGAGGGAGAAGAGGGAGAAGAGCTCAGAGGTCCCCATCTCCACAAAATAGAACCTTGACATCACCTCCTCCTAGTATGTCATTCATTTAATCAACAAGGGTTATTAGGCCAATAAGGATGGCACAACCAAATCATTATGTCAATTTCACTGACAACAACCCACTTGCTCTTAATGCACAAAATCCAGTCCCAGTTGCAGCATTAAAGAGCATCCCATATTTCACTAGAGAGAACCAAACTTCTCCTAGTGACCACATTCAAGATATTGCAAATGTTTGTGCCATTCATGAGATCACTGAGATGGACATTGTAGTCAAGTTACTAGCCTCTTCACTCAAGGGTAAAGCTTCATAATGGTTTAGGAGTCTAACAGTAGGCTCTATTCAAACTTGGGACCATCTATGCAGGGCTCTTCAAGACTAATTTGGATAAAAGGGAGATAATCTATCCCTATTGGAGCAACTGACAACAATCAAGAGGGATCCTAACGAGCAGTTGATAGATTTCAACCTCAAATTTCAAAGGACATGGGATAGGATTCTAGTGGTTGTAAGGTCCACAGATGAAGGTGCTTTCTTATACTTTCTTAGAGCTCTAAATTCTGATATTGCTTTAATGACTCAATCAATGGGAGGCACCAATTTACCTGCAGCCTATAACATCTCTATAAGAACTAAAATTTGTCTAATTCATGCTGGAAAGCTTACTCCTAGGCCACCTATGCCTCTATACCCAAAACTATTAGCCTTAAAAACTAGTCAGACACCCACATTAGCTCCTATACCTACTTCTCGGAATCAGAGTTCAGCTGAAGCCTCTACCTCATCCTGTAACACCTCAAAAGAGCTTCAAGAGGTTATGAAATAGTTTCATAACCTAGGGAATGATTTAGTAACTATCGAGAGGAAACAAGCCTAGGGTTCTAGGTCATATCAGTCTAAGACTCGATATTAGGCTAGACCGCCATATCAACAAAATAGACCACCAACTCAGGTTGTAAATTAGAATCAAAACCATGGACAACCTCAAGCTGCTAGACCTTTCAGGTTATATGATCCAAACAAAACTTCAACATCAAGGGCATTGGTTCCAACACAAAACAACATGGCACAAGAATATGATTGGTGTTTCCCATGCAATAAGCCCCATAACCAATCAATGTGTTTTAATGGTGCACTAAACTAGGCCTTGATGGTATAGACCATTCGTGTGTCACAAGATTCTAGACAAGAAGAAAATTAGTAGAAATAAGCTCAACAAGAAGCATCTCCAAGTGAGACTATGCTTGTCAATTGGTAGGCTGAATAATTATGTGGGATGAATCAAACACCTTCCCAAAGTGTAGATGCCAATACACGGTCCAAGAAAAGGAATATGGGAGAGGGAAAATCACCAAACTCAAGAGATCCTCAACCCTCCATTACTCCACAAGGTATTGGCACTCAAAGTGCAACTTCCAGTATGTAGAGCCAGTTCAAGCCACCTTCCAAAACCACTCAGACATCGGTTGTAACAACCCATGTGCAAGAGAAAAATGTACTAGGTAAGGGGAAGCAAAAGGATAGCTCATTTAATATCGTTGAAAAAATGAAGAAGAAAAATGTGAACATTTCAATGTGGGAGTCGCTGGCCATTCTAGGACAAAGAGATTTGTTACAGACTATTATGGCCAATTTTTCAAGCTCAAATAGCCCCCCTAGCTAGCAAGAGAAAGTGTTTACCAATACAGCTCAACCTAAAGGAAACCATGGAAGACAACAAGGTAAGAACCTAAGGCCTCCTCCATTCTATGTTTCATTGATCATTAGGGACAAATTGGTACATAATTACATGATTTATTCGGGGGCAAGTAGTTCTGTAATGCCAAAACAAATAGCCGATCAACTAGGTCTCCAATACAAATTCATATCCAGAGGGATAGTGCAATTGGATGGGACAACAATTAAAACTGTTGGAGTCATTAAATATTTGAGCCTCACACTATATGCCTGCCCCAATGTGACTATATTGCAAAACATATCAGTTATAGACTTGCCAAAACATTTTACATTGTGTTTGTCGAGAGATTTCACTACTAATATTGGAGGAGCTATTTGTTTGTTGATTGGTTGCACATGATTTTTAGAACAAGGTATGGAGCTAAGGCTATAATCAAATCTGATCCCATTTCATATTACCATATTGAGTCTTATGTACCCATCCCAATCAGTGCCAATTGTTTAGCCTTTAATCAGGAGGACCTCCCAAGCACTTTTGAGATAGATACCAAGGTGGGGTGTATACCAGACTTGACTCTCAACGAATGGGGGAACAAGAGACATGATTTTGACCCATATAAAGAGATGGAGGAATCTGAGCTAGGATTATACTATTTACATGAGGAAAATCATCCTCTTCCTGACATCTTAGGCCAAACCACAAAGATGATAATGAGGTATGGCAGTTATTATTTAATGGCTCAAGAAGTAGACAAGGAGCCAGAGGAGGATCTATGATTGTTTCCCCCCAAGGGATGAAATACTACTCAACTTTCCATTTCCAATTTTCCTGTTCAAACAATATAGCAGAGTATGAGGCTTTGGTCCATGGATTACATTGGGCAAAGAAATAAGGAATCAAGAACTTACAGGTGTTTGGTGACAGTGAGCTAGTTACAAATCAAGTTTGAAGACAAAATACTGCCAAGAATGATCTGTTAAAGAGTTATAAGAACATGGTATGGGACCTCATTCAGAATTTTGAGGCATTCAGCATCAACTCCATCCTAAGGAAGAATAATGAAGCGACAGACAGATTGGCAACAATTAGGGAAGCCTTTGACATTGTGGAGAGTATTACGAGTGATAAGTCTCAGCCCCATATCAAAGTGGTTTTGAGACCAGCTGTCGTAGACAACAACATAAGTTGGAAAGCCTTTGAGAATGACCAACAAATTGTCAAATTTCTACAAGAAGAAGCTAAGTTCTCCTCTAGGAATCAAGATAAACTAGAGCAGCAGTATGGTGATCAAGTAGTACAGTTGAGGACTAACAAACTACCAAAGGGTCTTGTCACTTTGGAATCAATCTTCAACCAAAATGAAAAATTCTGAAAGGAGAAGGTGAAAATTCAGGTAAAGGGTGAAGATTCAGAGTCCATTTTCATAGAAGAAGGCAAAACATTGTAGATTGGCAAGGTAAGCACTCAATAAGAAAAATCTGAATTCATTCAACTTTTTCAAGAATTCCCAGATGTCTTTTCCTAGACATATAAAGATTTAAGGGGTTTCAACCCAAAGTTGACACAACACACAATCGAGCTAGATCCAGGAGCCAAGTGTTTTAGATAAAAGCAAAGGCCAGTTAACCCTCACATGGAACATTTTATGAGAAAAGAGTTGAATAATCTTATTGAGGCCAACATCATCTTCCCCATCAAGCACTCAAGTTGGGTTGCTGACTTGATGCCTATGAGAAAAATGAATAGAGAAATCAGACTACGTGTGGAATTTCATGATATGAACAAAGCATCACTGAAAGATCACTATCCACTTCCATCAATGGAAAATATCCTACAGGTTGTAGTTGGCTCTGAGAGGTTTTCATTGCTAGATGGATATTCAGGCTATAACCAGATAATGGTGAAAGAGGAGTATCAGTTCAAGACAACCTTCACCACCAAACGGGGAACATACGCTTATAAGAAGATGCCATTTGGACTATCAAATGCCAGAGCAACATTTTAGTGAGCTATGGACAAGGAATTCAAAGGCTTGATTAACAATATAGTTCTGGTGTATCTGGATGATATCACCATTTTCTCAAAAAATGTTGGAGACCATCTCTTCCACCTCAGATAGGTATTCTAGAGATGTAGAAGGTTTAGAGTGTCCTTAAACCCAAAGAAATGTGTATACTTGGCACATGCAGGTAAATTTTTGGGCCACATTGTCTCTAGGGAAGGGTTAGTAATTGATCCTCAAAGAGTTGAAGCCATCCAAACACTTCCATTGCCAAAACACAAAAATTCTTGCCAAAGATTCTTGCGGAGGATAAAATTTATTCGCAGGTTTGTACCTGACTTTTCCACTCGTGTGAAGCCTTTAATAATGATGTTAAAGAATATTCTTGCATTTAAATGGACAACAAAAGGAAAAGATATATTTGAGGCCATCAAGCTCAAAATATCTAAAGCTTAAACTCTCATGAACCCTGACTTCTCAAAAGACTTCATGTTGTATGTGTTTGGAGGGTCAAACACCATCTCAGCCATCTTGTTCTAGGATAAAAATAAAGGTTTAGAACAACTCATATCCTTCTTTAGTCATAGCTTGGAGGACTACGAGGTAAAATACTCTTTCATTGAAAAACATGTCCTTATTGTTATTAGGATCTTGAATAAGTTCATGCATTTGGTCTCAAACAATAAGATTCAACTACTAGTATCTAATGCTGGTGTCAAAGATTTTCTCCTGAACAAGAAATCGAATGAGAAGAGAGTAGGTTGGATCACTCTAGTGATGGAATATGACATTGAGATCAAGCTAACCAAACTAGTTCATGGCAAGGGTTTATGTGAATAGCTTGCTTCCAAGCAACAAGCTAAGTTAGTGGATAAAGAAGAGGTTGTCCTATTACTATAGAATGACCAAGAACAACCAACTACTGATGCACCTGCTCCATGTTGGACCCAAGCCTTGGTGCATTACCTTCAAATAGGTTTGTGCCCTCCATAATGAAATAAAGCAAAAAGGAGATACTTCATACTATAGACCATCCCATATGTGTTTATTGGTGGTGTCTTGTTTAAAAAGGATATCAATAGTGTTCTATTGAGGTGCATTGGGATAGGTCAAATTGAGAAAGTGTTGTATGAGTTACATGATGGGGAATTAGGAGGTCACTCTGCACCTTGAGTAACAACTCTCAAGATCTCAAAAGCTAGTTATTAGTGGCCTACAGTGTTCAAGGACTGCTACTCATGGATTAGGAAGTGCAAGAAGTGTGCATTCTTCACAGGAAAAGAGAAGTTAGTAGACCTTCCCCTTTGCCCAATTTCAGTAGATCAATCATTCATGAAATGGGGACCAGACTTCATTGGCATGATTAACCCAAACTCGAGTCAGGGCCACAAGTGGATACTTACAGCAATAAACCACTTCACCAAGTGGACTGAGGAAGTGACACTAAAAGAAGAAAAATAATCCAACATCTTGGCTTTCTATGAGGAATAACCACTAGGTTTGGAGTCCCTACCACTAATATATATGATAATGCATTGGAATTCCTTGATACAAGGATCATTGAATGGGTAGTTAGGAATGGTGTATACCTCAACACTTCATCAAACTATTACCCTTAAGGTAATGGCCAAGCAGATTCCACAAATAAGAACCTATTAGGGATTATCAGAAGGACTCTTGATGAGAATTAGAGAACTTGGCATACAAAACTCAAATCATCTCTATGGGTGGATAGGATCACATCTAAAAGATCCACAGGTAACTCCCCATACAAGCTTGTATATGGAAAAGAGGCACTATTTCCCATATCATTGGAGTTTCCCACTCTGGAGCTCATGAAATAGTTAGAGCTAGCCATGTTTGAACCCATGGCAATCAGGCATGCAGAGCTGATGGAAGTAGGGGAAGCAAGAGAGCATGTAATGCAGAGCATGGTAAAGGATCAAACATTGATCAAGAAGAGTTTTGAAAAGAAAGCAAGAACAAGGACCTTTCAAGGAGGGGACTTAGTTCTAAAGTGGGATGCAGATCGGGTAAAGCTAGGAAAGCATTCCAAATTTGATGCCATTTGGAGTGGCCCTTACATGATCAAAAGATGCAAGAGTAGCAATGCCTTCCAGCTAGCTAAATTGGATGGCAAATAGTTACACATCCCAGTAAATGAGATCCATCTCAAAAATTGCTACTAAAAGGGAAGGCTCCATCCTTGTAAATATTAGCATAGAGTTTTTATTTTCCATTAAATGCGTATGCACATTTTTTTTTATAGTGTAGGTTTTGTTTCCCTAATTGTTGTGGGACAGGTTTTTTTTGTTGCTCTAGGTTTGTGTTGTTATATAGTTTAATGTTCCTCCAAGTGAATGGGCCAGGACCTTTAGCATCTTGTAATAGGGAGACACATAGTTTCCATAACAGTTGCTCATTTCTAATAGAAAAAATATAGAGAAACTAAAATCGGGTCTCAGGTGTTCATTTCCAGAAGAACAGGACCAGAACTAGGCCACCAACCATGACTCTGTGCCCAATGGATACAACAAGGAAACTGATCCCTTCATCTAACAGGAAGACATCCCCGCGAGTCACCAAATTGTTATCTCAATTTTTTCCCTAGAAAAATTGATCAAACACGACCCCATGTAGGAAGAAATCCAAGAGATGACTCCATCGCATGAGTCCACCTTTCAAATCTAGCAGATAGGTTCTAGGTGGAATCTATAATGGATATAGTATGGTCGAGAAGGAGCCAAGCAGTGTCAAAGAAATCCAAAGGCCATAACGGAAAAATGGAGGAAAAAACTCGAAGGATTTGGGATCTGCTAATGATTCAGAATGAGCCCTAAAATTGGATAAGTATGGAAGAATCAACGGAAGCTTCTACATGCCTCATTGGCGCATCTCCAAAGATTAAACTCAAAAAGTAGACTCGAACAAGCGTCAGGATTCCACGTTTCCCAAAGTCAAAAAAGGTAAATTTCGGGCCCAAAATGATTAAGTATAGAAGATTGGTACAAGCCTTCACATGTTCAAATGGCACACCTTTAAGGGGAAAAAAAGGTGATTCCCAAATGAGTGCAGAGCTTCCACATGTCTCAAGCATGAAAAGGATAGAGTCGGCCGTTGAAAAGTCCAAACAAGTGGAATGAAAAATGTGTTACATTGGTGCAATTTAAAGATGGGAGCCAAAGGAGGAGACTCAAATTTTCACTAGCCCTCCACATGGCCAATGGTCAACAAAGTTCAGATTCAAAAGAAGACCTAAATTGATTAAGTTTAAGAGTGTAGGTGGAAGGTGGCATTTGTCTTAACGATGATGTCTCAAAGATAAAATCCTGAGTGGATTTCCAAATGAGCGCGAACCTTCCACGTGTCTCATGTCCAAAAAAGGGACAGGGTCAGGGTTGAATAGTGAAAGAAGAGATAGGCCAGTGGAGGGAGCCAAGAGTCAACACGACACTACTTCAAAAGTAAAATTTGGGGCAGGTTTCCAAACAAACACCAAGCCTCCATGTGTTCCTAGTCAGATGTATGACCCCGCTGAGCAAAAGGACTTAGCCAAAACATGAGGGAACTGAGAAAGCTGTGGAGGATCCCACCTGTCAGCTTGGTGCAACTTCAATATAAAAATACAAAAGAGGCCCCCAAACACGTGCCATCCCTCCACATGTCCAATTTCCAAAAGACCCATTTTGTTAACTGGTTCCTGCCATTTTGGTATGGGCCCAACTGAAATATTCAAATGAGCATATCTTTTGATTCAGTTCTCAAAATCTAAAAAATTTGGTACCATTGGAAAGATCTCGACCTCATCCACACCATGGAGATCTGAAAATTTAATTTTGAAGAATTTAGTTGGGGAAAAAATGAAAAAATGTCTTCGTGTCATTAATATAATATCTATTTGCTCCATCAACCAGATTGGATTTGATCTAATCCACTGTTCTTCCTCCTTCAACGTGCCAAACAAGTAATCGATGTAGACATGAAATATTTTGGGTGGATTTGTAGAAGCATTAATGGCCGATATCTAAGCTTCGAATTATTTTTTCCCATATCTCTCTCCTTCTTCTCTTGGTGTTGAAACTATAAAGGAAGGCTCGGGGCTCATTATAAAAGGTTGGACATTTATGTTTTGTGCGCTCCCTTCTCCTTTTGTTTGCAAGTGGATTTGTGGAGCCTTTCAAACCTCCCATTCAAGTTGAAATGCAATATTTTTTCCTCTTAGCCACTATAATTCACTGTATCAACTTTTAGAGAAATAATATATGTCTGTGGATGATTCTTGACCCTCTCATGTGTCTATTATTCCCTTATGATCTCTCATTGCAATTTGGTTATATGTACACGGAGTTTACATTACATTTTTATGGTCTATGTTATCTTTCAAAAGGAGTGTTTAACATTCCTTTAGTGCATCACGTTGTTAGCTTAGGTTTATTTTCTTGCATCTTCTCAACCCCATCTCCTTGGTAAAATAGAGTAGATTTAAAATAGATCCTCTATAATATATTTGTATGCACCTGAAAAGAGTAATAGGAACCGACCTTAATCTAGAGAGCTCTCTCAACTCACAAGGTCCCAAAATTTGAGAGATGTTCCATGTTGTGTAATCACACTGAGAGTCTCAACCCATCTGGTTGCATGCATTCAGGGGTGTTGTGATTCTGCACTAACAATACCCTTGAAAGCATACCTATAAAATTAGATTAAAAACCATTGGGAGTCTAATGGTATCCTAGTTTGTAGTGTGCATAATCTCACCAAGGGATTTTATCTGTTTTCCTTCCATGATCCCTCCCACCTCCAAGCCCTATTTCTTAAGGCAACATGTTTGTACTTAGGTAATACCTTTCTTGTGTTATCACCATGGACCCCAAATTTCAATCCACCATCCAAGTCTCACTGAAAATGTAAGTTTGGATTAAACTTCCTGGCCTTCCAGTTCATCTCTTGTCCTTCCTACCAGATATTGTGAAACCCATTGGCAGGGTGATTTGCCATGAACATAAGCATTTTTTTCACTCGATCTAACAAGTGTGTGTGCGTCAAAGTGGACATTGATAAAGATCTATGGGACCATTATGATATTCAAGTGAGGTCCCTACATATCTCTTAAAAGGTGGTTTATTTCAACCTCCCCAACATGTTTTTTCACTATCACGCCCCATACCATCACATTCGGTATTGTCTACTTTTGGCATGCTCCAAGCTAGTACCAACAATACCCACCACTTCTAAGTCTAAAGTTGACTCTTTGACTAATGGTTGGACTATGGTTGGATCTAATAAGATCTCAGGGGTGAAACCTTCTATTGAAGTTCTTCCTTCCTCTTCCCCTCTTCCGTCCAGGGTTGAACCAAGACATGTGTCACCTAGCCCTTCAATTTCCATTCCTTCCAATAGTCCCACCCCAAGAGGTTTCATGTGGTGTGTGGGAAGAAAATGGGGCAACGTGCCACTCCATTCATGTTGAGCATACTGATTCAGACTAACTTCTTCTTACTATCATTTTTTCCTTTCTTGGTTCTGAGGATGGAATTCCTAACGGGAAGGAGGAATTTTATATGTCTTATTTTTCATGAATTTCATGTCATGGAATGTTCTAGGTCTGACAAAGACCTCACAAAAATTATCTATCCGCTTAGCTTGCCAGTTAATTAGCAGTCTAGATATTATTTGTTTATAGGAAATCAAGATTTCTGGTTTTTTTCTTCATAATACTCTATCCTACATTGTCCCATATTTTACGTATTTCCACACACAACATACTAAAGGTAGAGGTGGTTCTTACATTTTCATAGCACCAATATTTTTACATTAATCACTACCTTGGGTGAGGATCCCAGTAATCGAGTTGTGTGGGTGATTATGAGTATTAATGGCCTTTTTTTGGTAATCTTAATATTTATGCCCCTAATGAGGGTCCTAAATGGACTATTTTATGGAAATGGTTAGGTGACAACTTACCTTTTTTCTTATTGGTTAGTGTGTGGATAATTTAATATGGAGGAGTACCCAGATGATAAATGTGGTGCCTTTCCTATTCGTTGGTGTGTTGGTGAATGTAGGGCATGGTATTATTTTAAAATCCATTGGGGTCTTTCTAATCCTTTTCTTATACGTCATCAAGAATTCAAAGACCAAGCTTGGCTCACTTGGATGAATCTTTGAGAAGGATATGATTGGGTCTTAAAATGTGTCGACCATGAAATTATTTCACAACAACCCTATTTTGATTTTGACATGTAAGGATCCTCTATTATCAAGGTGTGGTTGAAATTTCTTTTGTCATATCACCATTTTATCACATTTAAGGTTGTTTAGTATGGGTTATCCAAAGGTGCCGACTACCTAATTCTATCTTAATGTTTCTCTGTTGAGTCATCTGGGAGTGATCTCGCTCATTGAAAAAAATTGGAACATGGTGCAATGTCCGTCTTTTGCTACCAGCTAGATTTCTTGGTGGGAGGCAGAGATTCAACACACCACCAAGATTCTCCGTTGGTTCGGTAAATAGGTTTCTAGAGTTTTTAGGCGATCCGACTCAACTATGCAAAAAAAATTATGAATGATTTCTCTTCTTCTCGAGACCAATCCTTTTGACACACATCTTAAGTGTCAGGTTGCTCGTATTAGGCATAAGCTCAAGCTTATTGAATCTCATTTGGCCCATGGTGCATAGATCTCGTTGAGGCTTCACTGGCTTAGGGTGGGAGATAAACCATACAAAATATTTTTCAAATCCCTCCAAACTAAGCATGCTCATCAATAGATCAAATCTATTTATGACTCATACCATTGTCTGACTAAGCTCCTAGAAATCACTAATTATTTTGCTAAGCACTACCGTTAGATTTTCAAAGTTTAGGAGGATTCAATTGAGCATGTTACTTCCTTGAAAAAAAGTATTGTTGTAGTGCCCATTAAACTTCCACCCAAATATCATGATCGTTGCAATGGCCCTTTTACTTTAGAGGTGTTGTATGGAACTATTGTCATGCGGATCATGCACCTTTTTATTTTCTAAGTGATGAACCTTTGGAGAAGGTCAACTTCCTTTGAAACTTGGTGCACTTGATTTATCATCAATGTGTGAGGCTACAACACTTGAAATAAACTAATCTACTGTATTCAAGGGATAAAGGTGAGAGAATTTAAGGAAATAACAAATTGAAATCGTGATCCACTAATCATAGACTAGAAAAAAAGATCTACTTTTCTTACACAATAAATATTACAAAACAACGTATGACATGCACATCTCCTATAATATTTTCAACCACTAATGCAACTGAATATAACACTTCAATAACAAAAAGGAAATAAATTCTTCCAAAACTAAAATATAGACAGTTTATATCATGTTCCATAGAGACTAAATCAAGCTAGCTAGTTTAAAGGAAAATTAATCCATCATATCAAAGGAACTAAACATTCAAAAGAAATAGATAAATCAATTAATAAAAAAATATAATAGTTATTAAATGGAAAATTATTGTTTTGAATATAATTAAAAGGCTCAAAGCTTTTTCTTAAACTCTTCCAAGATTGAAGAGTAATTAAAAATATATCTAAAAGTCCCTCCTATAGCATAATGCATCTAAATATTTATAGAACAAGGAGGTTGAGCCATTATAACTCCACCCCAAAATAATTAGTTAGAAAAAATATAGTACATTAATGTCTTTAGGTAACAACCTCCCATAAAAATTGAAAAATAAGTTGCACATGTTTCACCAAGTCAACCCTGCAACTTTGACCAACTCTAATCTTAGGGATTATCTATCAATGACTACCAAGCCTAGCTGCGACTAGAAAAATCCTTTCCTTGTTTGGATTCTTCTCCCACATGGCCATCTTATTCTTGTACTCAATAAATCACTTGATAATTCCTTGGACCTCCTCTTCCTCTGGTCCACATGCATACTAGTTCACCACATCCGCAGTCTCAACTTCTCTGACAACTTTGGCTAGTAATATTTTCACGTAGTTCATGAAATTCTTTAGGTGAATTATAAAATTTTGGTATGAAACTAATTTATAAATGGAATAAATGCTAAAGGTCTTCGTTACATCCTCATATTATTTAATCAAACTTTTAAAATTCTCCAAAATATGGCCAATATGAAGAACATCAATGATCTCATTGATAAACTTACAGTGGATATTCTCAAACTCTTCTGAAATTTCTCTCAATCCATAAATTACTTTGATTCATTTCTCATCCAACTTTCTTATGAGATCATATAATACATGTGCTTGAAATTCCATGGCCTTCTGAAACTCTAATATCTTAGAGACATCATCAACCACACCCTCTTGTAGAATTAGATCTAGATTAACATCTCTAATTTATTTCCAAGTGTTCAAATTAAGATCCAAATTATTACTATCCTTAGAGATAATCACATCTAATTTCATCACAAAAAAATTCTCAGCATATAAATCATTGTACAAATCAACAACTGTTTTGATTAGTAGATCAACTTCTTTAATCAGGAATTTAATCCAAGTACTAACCGAACTTCACTTTTGGCCTATTTTCTCCAGTATATGTTAGGATGTATCATCGAAGCTCAAAGAAACAACAAGAGTAGTTGTAACTTGTACTTGTTATGTAATTTTAGTGAGAGCAACAGTAAGTTTCTCAACTTTCCCTTTTAGCTCATCCCTTGTTGCTTTATCCTTGTCATATTTTTCCAAAAAATTCCCAAAGGTACCTGCACATCTTGTTTGGCTCCTTCGTGAGTGGAATTTCACAATGAAAACTTTAAGATTTTATAATATGTCATTGTGATAGTTTCTTTGGTCTTCCCTATGGTAGGGGTAGCTATTTCTACAAATCTTTCCCCTTATTGATCAACTGATAGATTAGAAACAACTCTTGGTCATTTGGACTGCCTCTTTAGAATGATATCTAAAACACTAAATTCAATTACATAAATAATAGGCACCTTATTTTCCTATTTGGGAGTCTCCCTGTGTATCCATTCAGGAATAACAAAAGGTGATGTAGAATTCATTAAAGGCATGGTAACAGTAGAACTTGGAGCACTTGACAATTTAATAACACTGGTGGCAGTTATGGGAGATGGTAGTGATGTAGTTACTATATAAGGTGTGGTGGAAAGAATAGCCTTGTGAGTCACAAAAACATAAGGGAGTTGAAGAGAAAGTGGAGTGGAAAATGGAGACCCCATTATTTCTGCTACTGAGAGTGTACAGAGAGAAGAGAACACTTGAACCATGGAAGGAGAAGGGATGGAAGGTATAGCAAAGGAATAAAAAAACATGATATTGGAGGAAGGGTGACAGATGTGGGGGAAATTGGATTCAAAGGTGGTGAAGATGGTAGTAAATGAGAAAGAGAAAGTGACAATACCAGAGATAAAAACAAAGAAGTGTTCATATCAATTAATTCAAAAACTTGCAACCTATGAGATTTGATCTTAACAGTGGAAGCCTTTGTAGAAGATGAACCTCCTACAACAAATGCAATTTTTTCATGGATTTGTAGTTACCCTGTGGGTTGACCTTTTACCACTTGAAGGTATAGGGTGACCTGTCTTTGACTGGGTTTGAACTATTTCTATAGGTTGATCTGACACTTTGAGTGAGATTCCAAAAGTTGCTAACCAGTCATATGTTCTCGTTAAAATTGACCCCACCCTTTGTTTTGTATTATTTTATTATTCTTTGTTGATTGGAAATAGTATCCCTTTTATAGGCAGGATCAAGTACCTCATCATCATCCTCTAACCATTCAAGAACATTTGCAATTCCAAAGCACACTACTTCAATCAAAGTTAATATTTCAAAATCTCTCTGCCTTTTAATAGTTTCATCTCAAAAATGAATCTAAATGTCCTCTAATTGAGGTATATGTGTTCTTATCAGCCATGTCTCACTGAACTTACCCCAATAATCAAAATTAGTTCTCAGATGAAAAGTCTTAATAGTGAATTGATGCATTTTTCCTTCCATAATATTATCTTTATAAATGTTGGCACATGTATATTTCCCTATAATAATGGTAAATTGAACTCCTTCCTTGTTCCGATTATGTTGGATTTTTTTATAATATAGCAATTGACGAACTATCTCTAGTAATACCCACTTCTCACTTAGACATCTTGGAAACTTGTTTGGAGCACCTGAGAATCTTGGTACCCTAATATAAGTGAATGTCAAAAATCGTAGATAAATGCCCCCTCATTCTTGTACTTCTCTAAAAGCATCGTTTGAAATCCTTCAATTATGTAATTTTCCTTATCAAAATAATGCAAAAGAACAATAAAGAAAGCATCGTTTACTATCCTGAAGTGCTTGATTCCTTCTTCCATGGTGATTTGAGGATAGAATTGAGGATAAAATTCATATATCTGGGAGGTACTCCTAACACCTTTTGGATTCAAACCCAGATATTCCCTCATTATAGCTGTTGCATAGATGAAAAAAGAGGTCATGAAATTTTTTTTTGAGGTCAATAAATCTCCTAATTTGAATCATATTAAGATACTGATATGTTCACCCCACCGGATAACTTCCTTTTTTTCTTAATGGTGGCTATGTAAATAAACATCCACTACTAAAAATCTCTTGTTGAAGTGAGACCTAAAACCTTACTCAGTAGGAAAATGATATCATTAACTTCCTGAATGAATTCCAAACGAGGAATTGTCTTAGGAAGTTTGGTTGTGGTACCTTTTTCTTTAGCTAAATATCTCTTGATCATGACCTTTATGAAAACTTGATATTCTACCTCCCAATGTTCAATCATAGACTTGAGGGAAATCATAGCATATTTTTCCACATCAAGAAGCTTAAACAAATATATAAAAAATTCTTTATCCAACCTAATCATGACATTACCATCGTCATCCTTTACAGTTTGAGTGGCTTTGTGAAAGTGTGAAACTAAAGCTATGACAAATTACTGACACTAATCGGACACAGGAAAGGAAGAAGAAAGATTAAGCTTACTATGGTAGATAGCTTGCATTCATGGCTTCTTATTAGGATCCTTCACTCTTTGCGAAAATTCAGCCATATCTATGTGCCCAATATCAGTTTCCCCACTATTTTCCACATCTGAAGATAAAATGGTCGAAGGAGATACTCCTAAATAAGTATACTTCATCGTGTCTTTTCCCTTCTAAGAAGAAAAAGACATTAGTTCACAAGAATTCAGATTTTGAAACCCAAGTAAAATCTTGAAAAACCAGTAAAAATCTCTTGTATTTCTGAAAACCTGAAGTCTAAAAATTTGAAATATGCACGAGGGATTGTTGAGAAATATCCAAACTCTGAAGTTATTGAGTGTTCGAAAATCAAAACTTCCGAAGTTTGAAAATCCTTGATACTTGAAACCCAAAAATCAAAAGGTCCAAAGACTTATATTTTCAAATTTTGAAACTTAAAAGTTTTGAGATGGTGAGGTTCTAAAGTTCAAAAATATGAATATCCAAAGTCACATAGTTTCGAAATACAAATATAAGTACCTTCAAAAATGAAATGCATTTTAACCTCTCAGTTCCTCTATATACAAAAGGCCTCAACTCCAAAAACTTCAACTTCTGAGACCCGAAAACAAAAACCCTAAAATCTCCAAATATTTAAAGCTTGCAAAATTTAATGAAAATATAATGACACCCAAAATGGTTCAAAATACAATGAAATTTTATTCCTGTAAAAACTTAGAAATCTGAGTATCATTGTTATTGTAAAGTGGTTTAAGTGGAACACAGCCATAGAAACCATATTTGGGCTTGAAACAATATTTCATAACACAATGAGAAAGAGGAGGCCAAATAAACAAGAAAAGTAAAACAAAACCCTAGAAGACAAAATGAAAACCCTAACCAAAAAGAAAATCATAAAAAATTACCTTAAAACAATGCCTTGGGAAGTGCAAAAGAGGTTTCAGTAAAATTTAGAATGTCATAGTACAATTACCAAGTGAAAATGACGGGTGAAAATCAGGGTTTATATAGGTAAACCAAAAAATTAATGCTCAAGGGCCGATACGTGTGAGGTCGTTGAACAATTAATGCTTCATAAGTTTGAACTATGAATATTGTGCATGACCGTTCTACTATGTAATAGACTCCTAAAGTTTGAAACCCCAAAGTTCCAAAATTTTGTAACTTCAGGATTTTATCATTCAAAACTTTTGGTTTGAAATTCCCAAAAATGCATACCGAAACTCGAAAGCCCGAAGTTCCAAAATTTCAAAACTTCAAAATTTCGCACTTTAGATTTCTTTGAAATATTTTTACAAGAAATTAATAAGACTCTAATTTTCTAAAACCAAGAACCTCCGAAGTCCAAATTTCAAACTTTCGAAGTACGCAACACTTCTTCAATTTTATAGATAAAATATAATTAGAAATCCAAAATCCAATTTTGTATGATAAGGAAAATTTCTTAAAGTAAAAAAATTTGAATGGAAGGGCAAAAAATTTGTTAAAAAATGTTAATGGCCCTTCCAGCAAGGGTAACTTGTAAAGTTAATTTTTTTAGTGGCCACTAGGGAATTCTTACCTACTAAACACTAGTCCAGTAGCATTAAGAAATCCATTGGGAAAATGAGTCCTAAAAATAGAAATATTTAGAACAAAAATAGAGAAAAAAAACAAAACAACCAAAGCAAAGAAATGTAAAAAAAAAACAAATGACAACAATGTGTAAAGCACTTGGAGGAAAAAAACCAAAACTAAAGTATACTAGGTAAAAGCTCTCAAAAACAAGCATTGAGATGCATCCCATTCACATGAATGGGCACATCTTCTCCATTGAGCTTGGATAATTAAAATGAATTTGTCTCCTTACAACTCGTAATAATATATGGTCCACTCTAGAGGGCATCAAAATTGGCATGCATGCCTGGCTTGGCCCTGTCAGCATCCCATTTGAGAAGTGAATCTCCCTCTTGAAACCATTAGTTGGATTCCTTCTTGTCAAAATATTTATTAACCTGAGCCTAATATTTCTCCAAAGTCTTCATTGCCTTGTTCCGAGCTTCTTCCAACTCCATCGGCTCAACAAACCTGATTCTCATAGGATCACTCTCCATAACTTCAAGCTGATATGTTATCTCCAAACAAGGTAACTCTAAGGATAGCAGAAGTTTTTCCTCTCTTCCATATACTAGCATGAAGGGATAATTTACAATATCTCTCTTGGGCATGATCCAATTTTCCCACAAAGCATTTTTAAGTTGTGTGTATAAAGTCCTTTTATTGGTTTTCATTATAAGTTTTATGATCTGTATGAGGTTCTTATTACTAGACTCCACCAACCTAATCCCTTGTGTATAATAATTAGATGAGGTCTTGAGTTAAATCCCATTCTTGATAGCCCATTCAGTCAATTTAGACTAAGAAAAACCATTGGATTATTTGAAATAACCATAAATGGGACACTAAACCTCATCAGTATACCTTCTTGAAAATCAAGAATAATATTTTCATTACCTTCCTTCGATGTCATGGCCTCTGTCAATTGATTAAATTAATATATTATGGTAAGGAACCATTTATGTCTATTGTTGGATGGAGTACTAATCATTCCAATGAAATCTAACCTCCATTGGACAATAGGTTGATCAACTTGAATTGGCTAAAAGGGGAGAGCCGTCATCCTCTATTTCCCAATGAAAAAGGAACACTCCTTAAATTTATTCACCTAGAGATGTGCATCTTTGAAAAAATATAACCAATAGTAGCCATCTCTCATGATTTTTGTAGTCGTTCATGCAGAGTAATGTCCTCGTGATAGATCATTGTGAAATTCTTCCAGTATATTATTAACTTTTTCTGGCCCTATACATCGAAGAAGATCACCATTCAAATGCCTGCAGAAAAAAATTCATCTATTAGAACATAAGGAATGGACTGGAGATGATAACTTCATTTCAAATTTCTATCTAGTCCGATGGGACACTCTCCTAGGAGAAGAAAGTTCCCCATTTTCATCAACTAGTTAGTAAGAGTATATTATTTATGATCATTAATAATCATCGTATCTTCATCAAATTTTGATTCCAAGTCCAAAGCCAGATGTTGACACAAAATGTTTCCCCTAACTAGCTTGGTAACCTTGATGTGCACGTTATACTCCATCAATTTTGTAATCCACCCAACACGTTTTTCATTCATATCTTTATTCAGCAAAAAATATTTAGCATCGGGGCGAGACACCATTAGATGAATTCTATTGTTGGACAATATGTTCATGAACTTCTTTAAAGCATAACATCAAAAACTTGGTTTCCAACAAACGAATACTTAAGCTCATAATCTTTCAGGGAATGATTGAAAAAATTAATGGGTTGTTCCATCAGATCATCATTCTACTGAGTGAGGATCCTGAAGATACGTTCATGTCCTGCAAAGTCATAAACAATATAATCTTTATCAAACCTATGATTCACCAGCATATGAGCTTGAGATATATCTTTCTTAATGGTTCAAAACTTTCTTTTACTTCCCTTGTCCAAGAAAAATGCATATTTTTCTTCAACATAGCGGTTAATGGTTTAGCCAAGGTTGTGAACTAAGGAATGAATCTTCACACAAAATTTATGGTTCCTAGAAAACTATGAAGACCCTTCTTATGACTTGGGAGGGATAAGGAAAAAATCAAATGAATCCTAGCCATATCAATGGAAATCCCTTCTGCTAAAACAACATGCCCTAGAAACATTTCCTCATGCACCAAAAATGCATTTCTTAGGATTGAGTGAAAACCCAAACTCTCTACATCTATTAAAAACCTTCCTTACATGGGAAATGTGATCTTATACATGCTTGGTGTACACAATTATATCATCAAGATACACTAATATAATATCATTGATCAAACCCTTAAAGGCCATATCCATAGCTCGTTGGAAAGTAGCTCTAACATTAGATAATCCAAACAGCATTTTGTTGTAGGCGTATGTGCCCCACTTGGTAGTGAACGCCATCTTGAAATGATCAAATTCTTTAACTAGAATCTGATTATAACCCCAATATCCATCAAGAAAATAAAACTTTTGTGCTCCTACTACTGTTTGAAGGATTTAATCCATAAACAGAAGGGGATGATGGTCTTTCAATGACTCCCGGTTTAAGTCCCTAAAATCTACACACAACCAGATCTCTACATTTTTATTCCTAATAGGAAATAAAATAGCTACCTAAGAGGAATTCTTGATTGGAAAATAATGCAAGCCTCAATAATATTGGAGAGCTCCTTTCTCATAAGTGGCTCAATCTTGGGATTCTCTTGTCTCTTTTTTTGCTGAACAGGATTGGCATTAGGATCGAGTTTGATAGTATATTGTGTCAAAACTTGATCAAAACCATACAGGTCTTTATAACTCCATGTGAATACATCATTAAATTCTTGACAAAGTTCGAAATTTTTTTTCTCTCTCCTAAGGTACACACCTTTCCAATCTTTAAAAACTTCTCCTTTGCTACTTCCACCTCTTCAAAATCATCTTATTTGACTACCATGTTAGCATTCTGTATTCTAACCTAATCATCCAAATTAAATATGGAGTCAATAGTAACCAATCATTTTAGTATCTTGTTTCTTTTCAATTGTATAATCTGATTACTATATACTTCCTGCAACTTAGCTTGAATTTTTTACAGAAAATTTTGCTTCTTCTTGCAAGAAAAGAATGCTTTGTTTATCACTATTGAAAATTTTCCAACTACCCACATTATCAAGAAATGCAGGTCGAATGACCATTTTAATAGCCTACCACTCATCTTTCATGATATCAACAGGACATGTCATATTGTGAGTTAATTGTTAGCAAATCTGTCAACATCTTGATTTTTATTTTTAGGAACCATGTGGATCTCAAAAGCCTCAAAATATTAAATCAAATTCCAAAACCAATTCTTATATGATCCTAGAAAATAAATTTTTGACACACTACAAGCTCTTACTTAATGTATAACCAATTCACTATTCACTAAAAATAGCTAAGGCTTTGATCCCTTTCTTTTGAGAAAACTGAATCCCTTGCATAAGAGCTTCATATTCGGCGACATTGTTGGTGCAACTAAATTGTAGTAAAAAAGATGAGAAATATTTATATCCTTCTAGAGAAATTAAAATGATATCAAGAATCTTCTCCATTTTTACTACTTGAGCAATAAATAAATAGTTTCCAAATCCCTCCTGAGTTATTTTGGGTTTTAACAAGTGGTATGACTGCGCCTTATTTGTGAATACAATACATACCCAACCCTGTCTCCTCTAAAAATGAAACAAAACAACTTCTTCTTCCACTAATGCATTAACATAAGGATCAAATTGATGTTCTATAATTACCTCATCTAACACAGTATCATGGACCTCTTCCATAAGAGTAGTTTATTCATGATTGATGAATTTCCTCTTCTTGATCACAAATAATATAGTTTCCATTTATGGGACTAGTAGTATGAGGCTCCATATAGTTATGAAAAATTGGACTCTACCCTTATAGTTACCTTAGTTCTATACTGATTCCTTAGAATCATATGTGACCAATGGACGGATAGATAACCACCCATTTTGGCAGTTAAGTCTCGTGATAAGCATATGGCGAAGAGAAGGGGAAGATCAATAACTTATATGTCTTGTGTGAATGACAATCTGGGACATGCATGGATAGTAATATGAATTCCTTTGATGATTCTAATGGTTTGAACTGTTGTACCATCCAACTAAACAACTCCTCTAGAGACTGGTGTATATTGGATTCCTAGCACATCTACAATTTTCTTGGGCATGACCAAACTGCTGGCACCAGAGTCAATCATACAGTTCTATACCAAATGTTTTCAAATAATTAGAGAAATATAGAATGATGGATGTTTATTATTCTTGGGAGTAACTTTTCCTTCCGGTTGGCACAAACTTGTAGGATTTGATGATCCACGGTGTATTGCTTCGCTAGATGTACCAAAACGTTTTAGGGCTTCCTACAAAAAAATCCTCTGAGAGGGAATTGAAATTTCTTCCCACATATTAACACTCAAGTTAGTCCTTTTCATTTTCTCAAAAATGTTGAAATGGATACCACCTATGTTTCCAACATTCTTCTATATGCTGGGATCCTATTTTGGAAAGTGCTTGTTGGGTATTGTGATGCCTAAAGAACCTTCTTTCCTTATGACCTAACTAACATGGATTTCTAGTAACTTCTTTCCTATATCTTTATCAACCACCACTTATGGCTGAGGATAAGAAGTGGATGCTTGATCAGCTTTGGAATTTTGGGATTCCGTTGCCCCCTTTTTGAAATGATTATTAGCTACTACCGATGAATTATTTATATTCAACCCACAAAAATCTTCCTCCTGCCAATTCAACAAAGTGGTTTCCTCAGACACCTGTGGTTGGTTTATTGATCCTTGCGTAGATGCATCCTCTGCTAGATCAATAGGAATGGATATGATTTGAACCATAAGAGATTGCTAAAGAACCCCATTAGGATAAATATTTTTATTGTGAGGCTAAGAAAAAGGATAACACCACTCATAATCTTGAACTAGATTGTTTTTTACAAGTGCAAGGGATCTAGAAGAGCTTGCAGCCAAAGTATTCCTAAATTTTATAGGTTTAACACTTATTACTTGGTTTTGAGATCGGTTATTACCTTTAGGGGGTTGACAATTAGGTCAAGGTATTGCTTATTTTAGGGCTGATAAGGACGAGCATACTAATATTGTTACCTTTTGAGGGCTACAAGTTCACTCCCAAAGGTTTGCTGTAGTGACTTGACTTCAAAGAGATCATTTGAAGGGATTGGTGTAGACTGGGATATCTTCTTAGAGGATTCTAGAAGAAGAGTAATAGTAGGTTTATTGTTGGGAAGCTTAGGATATAAGGGAATTAGAGGTCTTAGAGAAATATTCCCAGCTTGAATTAAATAATTTTATTCTCTTATAGCAATGTCATAAGCATAAGGAAAAGTAGTCCCTCCCATTGATTGGATCATAACTACTACATCACTATTTAATGGTTTTAAATAGTAGAGGAAATCATTGTTTGGAGAAGGTTTGATCAATACTTGAATCTTATTATAATTCTTTTGGAATCAAAAATTGAAATCACTCATATATTATTGAGGAAATCTCTTAATAGTCGTGATTTGTTCCATGAGTGACAAGTGGTCACTCTTATCTTCGAACTGTTGACAAATATTTTCCCCCAACTCATCCTAGGTGTGTATGGAACCAACGGATAACCTAAGGAACCATTGGAGAGTCATTTCCTTGAAATAATTAGTAAGTATTTTGATGACAATGTTGTCATCTATGATATTATGTACTTCGCAAATACAAGCCACATCCAAAATGTGCTCTACTGGAGTAATGCTAGTTTCCCCTGTATATAGAAAGTTAAAATTTTGAGACCATCAATGGGTATAGCATCTCGTTGGGCTAACTAAAGTGGGCTACTAGCATTGAGAGAAGGAAACACCTGGTTTCTTATGGCCATAATGATGAGTGGTGGATTTTCCCTTGGTAGAGGAAACCTCTTGAAAGGAGGTGTTGAATGACCTTTGGAAGGTGATGTCACAGCCGATGATGTTGAAATACCTCTGCCTCTTCTTCTTGGGGGAGACAAAGATAGTACATTATGTTGATGATTTCCTTTCTTTGAGGAAGCTCTGGTCTCAATTCTTTGCATAAGTCAACACAATGAGACTCAAAGTCTAGAGATGCAGATTCACCAGGTACTTTGATCAATGCAAATACTAAGAAAAGTACCAACTCTTTGTCCAACTAGGCATGCCAAAAAAAATTCACATGGATCATACATTCATTTAATTTATGAGTGATCCTATATAATGTTGGAACATCCCCAAGGTGTGGGACCTTGTCACCTTGGGATGAACCTTTGGAGAAGGCCTAATTCCTTTGAAACTTGGTGCACTTGATTTAGGATCAATGTGCAAGGCTACAACACTTGAAATAAACTAATCTACTATGTTCATGGGATAAATGTGATAGAAGTGAAAAAAGTAACAAATTGAAATGGTGATGCACCAACAATAAACTAAACAGAAAGATCTAATTTTCATGCACAATAAATATTACAAAATAACATACGGCATGCACATCTCCTATAATATTTTCAACAACTAATGTAACTGAATATAACACTTCAATGACAAAAAGGAAATAAATTCTTCCACTACTGAAATATAGAGAGTTTATATCACGTTCCAAAGAGATTAAATCAAGATATTTTTTTAAAGGAAAATTAATCCATCTTATCCAAGGAACTAAACATTCACAAGAAGTAGATGAATTAATTAATAACACAATATACCAGATATTAAATGACAAAGTATTTTTCTAAATATAATTAAAACTCTCAAAGCATGTTCTCAAACTCTTCTAAGATTGAAGAGTAATTAACAAAAGATCTAACTACAACATAATTCATCTAACTATTTATATATAAAGGAGTTCGAGCCATTACAACTCCACCCATAACTAATTAATTACTAAAAATAGATTACATTAATGTCTTTAGGGAACAACCTCCCATAAAAAATAGTAAAATAAGCTACACATGTTAGACCAAGTCAACATTGTAAATTTGACTGGATTTGAGCTTGGAGGTTTTCTATCAATGACTACCAAGCCTAATTAGGACTGGTAACATCCTTTCCTTGTTTGGATTATTCTTCATTCTTCTCCCACATGGCCATCCTATTCTTGAACTCAGTAAGGCACTTGATAATTCCTTGGACCTCCTCTCCCTCTGGTCCTCATGATTACTGGTTCACCACATCTGTAGTGTCAACTTCTTTGACAACTTTGGTTGGTAATATTTTCTCCTCGTTCAAAAAATTCTTTATCTGATTTACAAAATTTTGGTACAAAAATAATTCATAAATGGAATCAATGTTAAAGGTCTTCATTACATCATCATATTATTTAATCAAACTTTTGAAATTCCCCACAATTTGGTCAACAAGAAGGAAATCAATGACCTCATTGATAAAATTACAGTGGATATTCTCATACTCTTCTTAATTTCACTCAATCCATCAATTACTTTGATTCATTTCTCATCCAACTTTGTTATGAGATCCTATAATACATGTGCTCAGAATTACACGACCTTATGAAACTTGAATATCTTGGTTAAATCATCAACCACACCCTCTTGTAGGAGTAGATATGGATTAATATCTCTAATTTCTTTCCAAGGATTCAAATTAAGATCCAAATTATTACTATACTCAGAGAGAATCTCATTCAATTTCATCACGGAAACTTTCTCATCATATAAATCAGTTTACAACTAAACAACCAGTTTGATTATCAGATTAGCTTCTTGAATCAGGCATTCCATCCAAGTACAAATAGATCTTCCCTTCTAGCATATTTTCTCCACTATATGGCAGGATGTATCATCGAAGCTTGAAGAAATGGAAAGAGTATTTGTAACTTGTATTGGATGTGTAATTTTAGTGAGAAGAACAGTAATCTTCTCGACTTTCCCTTTTAGCTAATCCTTTGTTGCTTTATCCTTGTCTTGTTTTTCCAAAAAATTTCCCAAAGCTACTTGCACATCTTGTTTGGCTCCTTTTTGAGTAGCCTTTTCTAGTTGAAACTTGGAGATTTGATAATCCTCCGCTGTGATAGTTTCTTTTATTTTCCCTGAAAAGGGGGTAGCTATTTCCAAAAACCTTTCCCCTGATCGATCAACTGACAGATTGGAGACAACTCTTGTCCACTTGGCCTACCTCTTGGGAATAGTATCTAAAACAATCAAGTCTATTTCATCAAAAATAGGAACCTTCTTTTTCTATTTGGGATTCTTCCTGTGCAGTCATTAAGGTATACCAAAAAGTGATGTAGAATTCATTAAAGGCATGGTTATAATAGAACTCAAATTACTTGACAATACAATAGTACGGGTGACAGTTATGGGAGGTGGAAGTGATGTAGTGACAATAAAAGGTGTTGTGGAAAGAATAGTCTTAGGAGTAACATAAACAAAAGGGAGTTGAAGAGAAAGTGGAGTGAAAAATGGAGACCCCATTATTTCTCCTACATATAGTGTAGGGAGAGAAGAGAACACTTGAGCCATGGAAGGAGAAGGGATGGAAAATATGGGGAAGGAAGAAACAAAATATGATATTGGAGGAATGGTGACGGATGTGGGGGAAATTATATTCAAAGGTGGTGACGAAGGTAGGGAATGAGGAAGAGAAAGCGACAATACCTGAGATACAACTAGAGAAGTGCTAAAATCAATTACTTTAGAAATTTGCAACTTATATGATGTGATCTTGGTAGTGGAAGCCTTTGTAGAAGATGAACCTCCTAAAATAAATGAAATTTTTTGTGGATTTTTCATGGCTCTATGGGTTGACCTTTTACCCCTTGAAGGTATAGGGTGACATGTCATTGAATGGTTTTGAAATTTTTCTGTAGGTTGATCTGACACTTTGGGTGAGAATCCAAAATTTGCTAGTCATTCATATGTTCTCCTTAAAATGGGCCCCACCCTTTCTTTTTTATTGTTACATTCTTCTTTGTATCAATCAATCCAAGGCAAAGGCTAATTGGGAATATTATCCCTTTTATAGGTAGGATTAAGTACCTCCTCATCATCCTCTAACCCTTAAAGAACATCGGCAATGCAAAATCACACTCCTTCATTCAAAGTTAATATTTCAAAATATCTCTACCTTACAATAGTTTCATCTCAAAAATGAATCCAAATGTCCTCTAATAGAGGAGAATGTGTGCTAGCCAACCCTGTATCACTAAACTTACCCCAATAATCAAAATTAGTTCTCAAATGAAAAGTCTTCAGAGTGACTTGAGACATTTCTGCTTCCAGATTCTTAGCTTTATAAATGCTGGAAAATTCATATTTACATATTGTAATGGGAAATTGAACATCTGCCTTATGCCAATTATGTTGGATTTTGTGATAATCTAACAATTGATGAACTGGCTCTTGTAATACCCACTTGTCACTTGGATATCTTGGCAACTTGTTTGGAGGTCCTAGGAATCCTGATACCTTGATATAAGTGAATGTCATAAATTGTAGATAAATGACCCCCATTCTCATATTTTTCTAAAAGATTCATCTTGAATCCTTCGATTATACAAGTCCTTATCAAAATAATACAAAAGAACAAAAAATAAAGTGTGATTTACTTTCCTAAAGTGCTTGATTCATTCTTCTATGGCAAGTTGAGGATAGAATTCATATATCCAGAAGGTGCTCCTAACACCTTTCGGATTCAAACACAGATATTCCCTCATTGCATTTTCTGCATAGACAAGAAAAGAGGTCGTGAATTTTTTTTTGAGGTCATTACATCTCCTAATTGGAAACATATTGAGTTACTGATATGTTCACCCAACTAGATAAATTACTTTTTTTTTTCTTAATGGTGGCTATGTAAATAAACATCCACTCCTAAAACTCTCTTGCTAAAGAAAGACGTGAAATATTACTCAACAGGATAATGATATCATTAAATTCCTTAATGAAGTCTGAATGCGGAATTGTCTTGGGATGTTTTCTTGTGGTACCTTTAGCTTTAACTAAATAACTCTTGATCATGAGCTTTGTGTAAAATTTATATTCTACCCTCCAATGTTCAATCGCATATTCAGGGGAAATTGTAGCATATTCTTCCACATTAGGAAGCTTAAAAAAATATTCAAAAAATTTTCTGTCCAACCTAATCACAACATTACCATTGTCATCCTTTAGAGTTCGAGTGGATTTATCAAAGTGTGAAGTTGTAGCTAGGACGGATTCTAGACACTACATGGATTCGTGAAAGCTAGTGGTAAGAGGAAGCCTACTATCATATATAGCTTTCATCCATAGCTTCTTATTATAAGCCTTCACTATTTTCCAGAATTCGGCCATATCTATGTGACCAAGATCAATGTCCCTGATATTTTCTAGATATGAAGATAAATAGGTGGGAGGAGATACTCCTAAATAAGTATACTTCATCTTGTCTTTTCCCTTCAAAGAATAAGAAGAAATTAGTTCACAAGAATTCAGATTTTGGAACCCAAATGAAATCCTGAAAAACCCATGAAAACATCCTGGAATTTTGAAAACCCAAAGTCTAAAAATTTTCAGAACTTCGTGATTTCAGACTTCAGAGTTCTCCAAAGTATTTTCACAAGAAAATAATAAGACTTTGAGTTTCCAATACCAAGAACCTTAGAAGTCCAAATTTTGGAATTTCGAATTTCAAAATACTTCTTCAATTTTGTAGATAAAACATAATTAGAAATCCAAAATACAATTTTGCATGATAAGGAAAAATTCTTAAAGTAAAAATTTTAGAATGGAATGCCAAAGAATTTGTACAAAAAATTGATGGCCCTTCTTGGAAGGGTAACTTGTAAAGTTAACAACAACCTTTCTCTTTCTTACAGATGAAAAATCTCTGGGTTTGGATGGTTTCCCAAGTGATTTCTAGAAGGTAACCTGGTATTTTGTGGGACCTGACCTACTTTGAATTTTCAATAAAGCTCTCCACTCTCTCTCTTTTGGGAGTTTTATCAATCAAGGAAACATCAAGCTCATTCCCAAGGCTGGTGACCCTTAATAGATGAATAATTTTTGGTCAATAACCATGTTAAATGTTTCCTACAAAATTATGGCTAAGGAGATGACTCTTCACATAGAAAATATTCTACCCAAAATAACTCATCTTAAGCATACTAGTTTTGGTAAAGGCCGTTACATATTTGATAATCTACTTTTTTTATGGGAAGGCATGGAGTGGGCTTGAGTTTCTTTGCAGAGGCCTCTCTTCCTCAAGATTTATTTTGAGAAATATTATGATCGCATCGAGTGGCCTTTTATCCTTTCCATGCTCAAATACCTTTTCTTTGGTGAATTCTTTCAATCGACTATTAGCACATTATTTTCTAATGCTTTTACCTGACTCACCATTAATGGTCACTAGTCTACTATCATCGACATTTTCTGCTTTATCAGATAAGGGTACCCTCTTACACTGGTGTTATCTGTGCTTAATGCTAAATCGTTGGGATATTTAATTTCTCATTAAGCTGCCTAAGGTCACATTTTTGGGATTGTCCTACCATATTGTATGAATCATCTTATCAAAGGTCACTTTTTTGATGATTCATTTTTTACTATTATTGAATCTATGTAGAATGTGGCCACAATATTTGAGTTTCTTGACACCTTCTATTTGGATTCTGGCTCCATTATTGAATTAGATAAAACCTTGGGCTATCAGAATTTTTTTTTCCCTCTTTCGGACTGGTTAAAGGTTTACCCCTAGAAATTGATAATTCATGGTGAACAGTTCATATTTTTTGGCATTCCCTTTTCCTTTGAGAGTGACTCTATGGTATTGTGGAAATATGTTATTAACTATAACATCCCAAATTTTTGGAAAGTTTAAATTAACTTTGGATAAGTCTAATCAAGATTAGATGGGATCATCATAGTGTATGGGTCCATTTGGTCATCCATGTCATGACCCACAACTTCAGTTGTGAGGCATGAAGCTACTGAATGGGTTACCCCACACCCACCTTGATGATCCTACCTAAACATGATTAGGACTTGATCGTAGGTAATATGGTTTACAACTAATAATGAATCTTTCAATTACTTGTATTTCGGTTACTTTCTTTCATCTCTTTATAATAATCAATTTCGACATCTTCAAATCAAAGTGACCATCATTACAACTGATAAATGGTAATTGCCTTTGTTTTCAATCAACCAATTTTTTAAGAATACTCGATCTTGGAGCATACCATTTAGTGGAAACGTCAGGTTGGTAAACAAAAAAAAGCCCACATGACATAATTACCTTGGCTGGAATAATTTTCTCAGGGTCTTATCTAATCATGTTGCATTGCAATTATTTGGAGAATGATTTTATTAATTTTTTATAATTTTTTTCTAGTCAAAAATAATAATAATAACAATAATGATTAATCTGGAGGAATTTTAGACTCCCGCTAAAATGGGGACATGGCCATGCAAGTTGGAGGCATATGTGGCAATCGATTTGGTACTGTTTAGGAAATGGTTGATTAATACACTCTCTCTCTCTCTCTCTCTCTCTCTCTCCCTCTCAAAAGTCTCAAAGTCTCGGGTAAATTGGGAGAGAAAATTTAGGTTTTCATTTGTTTTGTTAGGATACATACTCGTCATGCTATTGTTGGACTGCCATTTTTGCATTGATGTGAGTTATTACCATTTAACACCCCCTCCTTTCTGCAATGTTTTGGATGATTATTGCTTTTGATAAATATGGAAATGGAGATGCTCTAGGGTTATCATTTAAACAATTTTATTTTTAGAAAATAAAGGGGAAAGGGCTTGACTTGCTGGAAGCAGTAAAGAATTTCAAAGCCATTTTTGCAGGGAGCTCACCGTGGAAGTGCAACGGTTTCTGAGGAATCCAAGAAAGAATGTTTTCCTCCATTTTCTGCTCCTTGTTTAATATATTGGGAATCTTGCATGCATGTTGTTGTTCTAGGAAATTTCTGTGTATATATTGTTTGAAATTCCAAAAACCAAATGGTATTTAATCTGTTGTTTTCGCTGAAAGTTTTGGCTGCTAAAAAGGGTATTGTCTCTATCAATCAATTTGATTATACCCAAATCAATTTGTGTTGACAAAAACTGATTTATATATACCCAAATCAACTATTTCTATAATTAATTTGATTCATGGAAAATCAAATCAATTTTTTCTTAAATAAGTTGATTTCTAGAAACCCAAATTGATTTTTTCTTAAGGGTTTTAATAACAATTATCAAAAAAATTGATTGTTGGAATAAAACAAGTTGGGTTTGTGTAAATCAATTTTCTTGTTTGTTTCTTATCATTACTAGAATTTGGAAAAAAATAATGGTGTGTGAATAATCTATGCAAGTCGATTTGGATTTCATTGAATTTCTTTGGATTTATTTGAATTTATTTGGACTTGTTACAAGAAGTTTTACAGTATATTGTTATTCCTGTCAATAAATCGATTGTAATATTACAGGATTATAGTATGCAGGTTAATCTGGTTTGTGGGTTTTTCTTCTTGGTTGAGGTATTGTGATATATGATTGTTTGAGTGTGTTTTCTTCCTAGTTGAGTAGATTTAATAAAATAAAATTTTGGGTTTTACTTTGATAATGATAGACCGTGGTTATATAGACTGATTCAATTTCATTATAGAGCCTGTGAGTTATATATATATATATATATATATATATATATATAAGAGTAGGGTTGTGTCACGTGGTAACATTAATGATTGATGATTTTTGGAATTATACATTGATTTGAAAGATTATGTTTTGATTGTTTTGGTAATTATGATTTTAACAGTATTGTTTGGTTTTTCATTTACTATGAAAGGATATGTTTTATTGATTTAACCATTATGATTTTAACGGTATTGTTAGGTTGTTCATTTACTATGAATGGATGTGTTTTATTGATTCAACCATGATGATTTTAATGGTATTGTTGGGCTATTCATTTACTATAAAAGGATATGTTTTATAGATTTAACTATGATAATTTTAACGGTATTGTTGGGTTGTTCATTTGCTATGAAAGGATATGTTTTATTGATTTAACCATGATGATTTTAATAGTATTGTTGGGTGCTCATTTACCAAGGAAGCATATGTTTAATTCAACTCATCATGATGATGTTTGGATAACCTGTAGAGATGCTCTTTTTCTAGAAAGAATATGTTTTGTCTGTTGTAATGATGATCTTGGAAAGTTGGTAGTGATTTTTTAATGATTATGGAATTGAATACTCTCTTGTAATGGAAACTAATGAAAAATAATAGTTTTTCTCTAGAGAAATAAATTATCGATACTCTTGGTGATAATACTTTTCCTATTGGTTATTTTATTCAATTTGGATGTTGAATAATTGATGATGCAGCTGAAATAATGATATTTTCATTTAATGATTAGTTAGTTAAGGAATCTTTGAAATAGAAATTTTGACATTCTATTGGAAATCATTTCCAGTTAATTAAAATTATTACAATTCTCTGATTCGTTACCTTGTGCTTTTAGTAAAAAAAACATGCATACCTTATTTTGATTTTATTATATAGTAGCATAAGAAATTGGAGGTTATATTCTTGTCAGTTCTTTTTGAACTGACACCAAATGATCACTCCAGTATTGCAAGACAGTTACTCATCATGCTTGGACATGCTAGATTCTCTTGAGTGGAGTTTTTTTAAATAAAAAAATAAGTGAGATACTAGTTATCAAGTTGAAAAGTAAATTGTATCTTTTGATCATTGTTTGTAAGCTGTGGGGACCTTGGGTCCGTTGTTAATATTCAAACCTCACAATGTGAGAGTTACTATATTGGTTATAAATTCCTCCTTAATGGTATATGTATCCTATGATTTTAATGAATTAATAAGCACTTCAATTAAATTTAAATCTCATTTGGAAATGGGATGATGGAATTATAGACTTCAAGAATCTTACTTAGACCTTATTGTTTAAGTATTAATTGAATACTATATGTAATTAGTGACTGTAAAATGATGACGATGACTGTATACAAAACATTCAAAGTGTGTATTAATTCCAAATTTTAAGAATTAACTAATTCTTTAATTAAAACTAAGGCCATCATAAGACTATATCAAGTTTATATGAATAGTAAATGAGATTGTTGCTAAACATTAATACTATTTTCAAGTATATGGAAGAGAAAAATATAATTGAGTTTTATTAATTTAACAACTTGATTGTTCTTAAAATTAAAACTAGAATGGGGTTTTAAAAGGTGTGCAAATTAAACAATTAAGGTTATTTAAACTGGTGGAAATAATGTACAGCTTTTAATAAATCATCAATAAGTTGGGCAAGATATAACAAGGTGTTTCCAAATTTGGTTGGAACAAGAAACTAGGAATCCTTGAATCTCTTACTAAGCACATAAGAGGGTAAACAGATGGAATATCTATTAGGCATATTAGGGGATGGGTACATTTGGGATGGTGAAATAGTTATATTTCAGCGTAACAGATGTACCTATCATGTAATAATCATATTTGGTCTTTGGCATATGTCTCAAAATAATTTCTTGCAAGGTGAATAAAATTTTAAAATAAAGTAATTGCAAACTAAAAGATCTAGACAACTGTAAAAGGGAAATTTGTGAGGTGGAAGAAGACTTAAAACTCATAAGACTAGTGTGTTGTCTTGATTTTAGTCATAACCTTCACAGCGGATATCTTTGGTTAAAGTAATATATTGATGATTGTGCATTGTCTGATCACCTAGTCCTCCAATTAAAATTTTCAATAACCTGATCATGGGAAGTTGAACATTGAGCATGAGGTAGAAAATGGTTGGATACCAGAATACGAAGTCAGGAAACCATCTTCGAGGTAAACCCAAGGACTTTCACATGGTTCCCATACCCTGAAAAAGGTTAAGCCATAATGCTAGAAATAATCATCACTCAAAGTAGTGACGAAGGGATATCATGGAGATCTAAACGCACCCTTCTCAACTGCACATGGATTACACAGATTTTTTTTGATAGATCAAATGAAAAAATTTGATTTAATGAACTTGATTAAATAAATTTGTGTGGTTGCAACTGTGTAATTTGAATTTATGTAAAAAAACATTCCTCATTTTCTAGCTCTTGTATTTATGAGCTTTACATTTTGGTATTAGAGCCAAAATTTTATACACTTAGACATTAATGGTACACATGATCTAATAAAATCACCCTCTCTCTCTTTAATTAGGGAACTATGGCTAGGCCGGAAACAAGAGCTAATATGGCGAGTGGAAGTGGGGTAAATAATGATGATGTGTCAAATAATATTGTTTCCTAGTTAGAATAAACCCTCAACATTTTGAACGACATCCAAAAATGATTTGTTGCCATAGAAAAGCAAGGTCAGGGTGGTGAAGAAGATGAGTATCGAAGGGACGAGAATCAAGATGATGAGAAAACTGATGATCAACATTAGCACCTGAATGAAAGGGAAAATAAGAAATCAAGGCTAGCTGCTGAGTTAGCAAGGGACATTAAAATAATATCCCAACCTAAATTTAATGGTTCAACTCTTGGGGATGGTGATGAAAATTGGCTGTTTGAAATGGGAAAGTATTTTGAGATTCGAGACTTTTTAGAGGAGACAAAAGCAGTATGGGGAGCCTACCAATTGACCTATAAAGAATCTTTTTGGTGGGATAACTAGAAGATGGAACTAGGAATTGATTCTGGTATGATCACGTGGGAGCATTTCAAGGCCTACTTCCATCAAAGATGGCTAACTTAACTATAATTTTACCAAAAGATGGCAGAATTCCAAATTTTGATTCAACAAAAGTTCTCAGTTACAAAATATTGGGAATTTTTCACTCAATTGCTGAAATATGTTCCTATGTATCAAAAGGATGAGAAGGTTTGAGTGAGAAAATTTATAATGGGATTAAATCCTATCATTGGTAGTGAGGTAGATGTCCATGGACCTACCTCGATGGAAACAATGTTTGAAAAATCTATCAAGAAAGAAAAAAATTTGCAAGGTATTTGTGCCTCTAAAGAGGAAAGTAGAAGGAAAAATAACAATTTTCAAACATCAACCGTAAGTAAACTAGCATGGAACTAGGGAAAAAATAAATTTAGGCCTACTAATAAAATAGGTTCAGTAGGTAGAACTACTACGAATAATTAAAAAAACGGGCAGTAATGACAAAATTTCAGCTAGAATAAGGTCATTGGGCAGATGTTTTAAGTGCAATGGCGATCAATTTGCTAACAATTGTCCATAAAGAGGTCAACAGAATAACCAGGACAATGGATCTAATGCAGTAAATAAAGAGGGGGAGCAGCATAAGATTTATGTTACAATCCATAATAAGTAAGAAACCTCAGGTAAGATTTTTGGAGTACTTGTTTATGTTTTGTTTGATTTTGGTTCAAAAAAATGTTTTGTTTCATCCAAAGTAGATGATAAACTCAAAAGAAGAGTAGGGTACATGGAACACACTTGGACTGTACAATGTGGAAATATTGTTGTACATAGAGTGAATCAGTTCTTGTTTGAGGCACCACTAGATTTACTTGAGTTCACAACAAGATTAAACCTATACATGGAACCTCTTGGATCATATGATGTTATCATAGGTATAAACTAGTTAATTCAACATAATGCAACCTTGGATTGCTTAGGAAAACATGTAATCTGATGTGAAGATTAGCAGAAAACAACAAGTGTTCAGGGTGTTAAAAGAGAGTTTGTCCCTAGGTAGATTTCTACCATACAACTGAAAAGGCAAAGCAAAAGGGATGCCATGTATATGCTGTAAAAATAGCAGATTTGGGATAGGAAAAGGATCCTAAAATTTAATCATTCCCCATCCTAAGGGAATTTAGAGATGTCTTTCCAAATGAGTTTCCCAGACTTCCACCTAAGCGTGAATTTGACTTCACAATAGAGGTCAAACTGGGAATGTAACCGATCTCCAAGGCACCAAATAGAAAGACAACAATCAAGTTATTTGAGTTGAAATCTCAACTACATGAGTTGTTATCCTTGGGGCTGATTAGACCAAATATATCACCTCGGGGTGCACTAGTAATATTCTTAAAAAGAAGGATGGGTTCCTTAGATGAGATAAATGGTATGAAGTACAACGTATGGAAATACCCCTGATAAAGCACCACAACATTAGTAGTAGGAGGGGGTTTCTGAATTGATATTCACCATGGCCAATAGCCATGAAAGTATCATTGAAGTATAAATCATCTATCTTGATAGGAGTAAAGTTAAGGCTGCACAATTTTTCATCAGTAAGATCAATGTTATCGACCTCATCATCAAAATCATCAATGTTGGCATTTTCATGCTAGATAGCAATATCAAGAATATTGGTAGGGCTCAGGAGGTTAGTCAGATGTAGGGGCGAGAGGAGTCTCAACGATCAAAGTGGAAATATTTATTAGAGAAGATTGAGTGGGTGACAAGATAACAGTAGTATGGGTGAAAATAGATGGAATAATTACAGTTATGGAAGAAGGAAGTGAAGAACTAGATTGACCAACATCACATGTATCAATGTGACTATATGGAATAAGATGTGATGGAGGGATAGGCATAGCAGTGACGGGGTCTATGTGACAGAACTTAAACATGGATCGCAGTCAGCAATAATGGCATGTTCATAGCCATCATGTAGGAATTTGATGCCACGGTGGATAGTAGATGGGACAACATGCATTGCATGAAACCAAGATCTACCTAGCAATAAATTAAATTGAAATAAAGCATCGATAAAAAATAATACTATAGGAACTGTTAGCATTAGTTTAGTTTATAATACATTGTTGTTATGTATTTGTTGGTGGACAGTTATAACTGTCACCTTCCTCTCCTTCTTCCACAACCTTTATATTTGGGGCTCTGCTTCTTTCGTTTGACATATTGGATACACATTGAATAAATCATTCTTTGTTTTCTTCTGATATCATGGTATCAAAGCACCATGTCTTTCCTTGGCATGGAATTTGGAGTCATCTTGAATGTGCAGAAGAAATCTTAGAAGTCCTGCAACAAATGTGGGAATCTGGAGACCTGCGTGATATACCTTCTCCACCAATTTATTTTGTGCTTGGTATTTTTTTCTTTGGCATCAATCAGAGTTGACCAGGCATGGCATTTAAAATCCTTGGCATTTGGAAAAATACCATAAAGGACCTGTGATGTGCATGGAGGTTTGTGTGAGCCGTGTGGGCAGAAGCCTGGCATGGAGTATTGGTGAGCCATGAGGAATCACCACTAAGAAAGGAGTAGCCAATACCAAGCCTGCATGTAGTTTTGGGTTGGTAAGTGGCCAATACCAAGCTTGCACACCTGTTACGTAGCAAGGGTGACCACAACTTGTAAAACAAGAGGAGAAGCATGGAAGAAACAAGGAGGCTGGAGACCATATGAGACATTCAGCCCTACATGAAGAAAAGAAAAACACACCCAACCAATTTTTGTCTTCTCTTCTTGAGTGTGGAAGTGTCTACCCAATCTACCCAGCATAAGGAGCCTGGCAGCGTCCAAACCTGCAACATGAAGATCTTGGTGAGAGAGGCTAAATCTGTGTGTGGAGGCTAATCTAGATTACTTCGCCACGTACATGTTGCACATTTTTGATGCCGATAGTGTTGCGAGAAACCCTTCTACTAAGTTGCCTCTGAGAGCCCAAGAGGACACCACTGGCATCTATTTTTCCCTACTCAATGAATTTCTGAATACCAGCAACTTCTTATTTGACGAATTGGTGCGTCAAGGATTGTTCGACTATTTCTGGTTCAATGTGTGTTGTCAAGTGCATGCCGAATCCATGAATAATTGGAGCGCGGATATGATGCAGATGATGAATGTGAAGTAGAACACCCACAAGAGCATCCGTGTCTTACTGCACTAGCTTATAGAGCCCATCTTCATGATAGGTTCCTTCAGTAAGCATTTGTAACCCATTTTTGAATAATCAATAAATAAAATACAATTTTGAGTTTTTTGGAAATGTCTACACCTCGTATTTTGTTTTCGGATGCCCAGTTGCTAAAAGGGCCAAATTTCACCACATGGAAAACCAAGATGTGGATGATTCTTTAGTTTGAAGATCTTTGGGGGATTGTTTCTGGCATGAACACCTCTCCCACAGACATTGATATGTTGGCTAAGTATGAAAAGGCTGATGCAAAAGCATTAATGCTTATCACTCTAAGCCTTTCTGATGAGGTTCAACCTCACATTCGGGAAGCAACCACTTCCTCTCACGGCATGGGTCGCGCATTGTGTACCATCTATGAAGCCAAGAATCTGATGACAATGTTGCATCTTTAGAAAAAGCTTCACATGATGAGTATGCATGATGGTGAATCAGTCGAAGCCTTCTTGCTGCGTGTGGCTGAGTTACACGCAGAAATTTCTACTCTCGGTGAAACAGTGGATGACAAGTTGCTAGTCCCGCTCACCTTGCGAGCTCTTCCTTCCCGGTTTTGGACACTGATCACCACGTTGACCATCACTCAACAGGAGGTGAGTTTTGTCAAACTGGTGAATTATCTCCAGCAAGAAGAAGCCATTCAAAATGTTCAAGAAGCCTTCGAAGACAAGGCTCTCATCACGAGGCAAAAGCATAGCAACAAGCCTTAGAAAGGGTAGTCAGCCCCCAGAATCAGAAGTAACATCCACAGCAGCAACCTTCTCAGTGGCCACCACAGCGGCCACCCCAGAAGAAGCAGAACAACAAGGCGGATCGATGGTGCCACATTTTCTCCACGAATACGCACACGACTGCGAACTATTATTATAATGGTCGTAAGTATGGCAACTCTGGCAAAGAGAGAACTTCTGGATAAGGATATTCCAATAAATCCCAATGGCATGCTCGTAATCAGAGGCAGAAGGGTCATATTGCTGCTCAGCAGGATGCCTCCTCTGATGAAGAGGTTCTAGATACGCAACTCATTCTGGACATTTTCCTAGTCTCACAGACTTCGCAGCCGTTCAGAAAGTGTCTGGTTGATTGATTCAGGCGCCAGAAAACACATGACTGGACAATAAGAAGTTGTTCCATACCCTGAGTGACTGGCCCACTGGCGATCGGATCACCATCACAGATAATCAAGAGTATATTACAGCAGGGATTGGTGATGTCATCATTCCTCTTGGAACACGAAGGTGTGCTATATGTTCCAGGTTTGACATCAAATCTCTTTGTCTGTGAGTCAGCTTCTTAATCATCGAATGCAGGTTGAATTCTTTGTTCAGAAAGGGGTCAAGTCCTGCATCATTTCCCAGGGAGACTTAGTTATTGCCGGAGCATTTATGAAGGGCCGTCTATTTACACTGGATGCGGTCACTTCATCTAACATTGCTCTCTCTGCTTCAACGGAAAAGTCCACTGTACTATGGCACTTTCGATATGGTCATCTTTCTGTCGGGGGCTCTGCATCAACTCAGTGCCAAGGAAATGGTAAGAGGGCTTCCTCCACTCTCCCATTCCTTACCTGTTTGCTCGGGATGTCTTGCGGGGCAAACAACATAGAGGTCCATTCAAACAGAGCTCTTATCATTCTACAGAGCATCTTCAGGTTATACACACCGATCTGTGCGGACCCCTACCAGCTAGCTTCCAAGGTTTTTTAATGTACTTCCAGCTCATCATTGATGATTACTCATGGAAAATGTGGGTATATTTCCTCTGGAAGAAGAGCGAGGCATTTGACAATTTCCAAACCTTTTACCAGCAAGCCACCGGGCAGTCTGGGAAGCCTCTCCTTCTCCTCTGCTCAGATCGAGGGGGGGAATTCGTATTAAAGAAGTTCTTAGCATACCTGAAGCAGCATGGCATTCAACAACATCTGACTGCACCCTACACGCCCCAACAGAATGCCCCAACAAAAATGGGATTTCTGAGCGACACAACAGGACTGTCATGGAGATGGCTTCGTTGTATGCTCTCCACCGCCAAGTTGGAGGATCATTTTTGGGTAGAAGCAGTCCAGACAACAGTGTATCTACTCAACCGGGGCACCCACGAAGATCTTGCAGAACAGGACACCGGAAGGAGGTATGGACTAGTCGTAAACCTTCTATCTATCATTTGAGAGTTTTTGGTTGTACTGCATATATGCATGTTCCAGATGAGAAAAGGAAGAAGATCGATCCAAAGACATTGCCATGTCTTTTCTTGGGGTATAGTACTACCTCAAAGGCATATCGTCTCATGGATCCTGAGACGAAGAAAATCTATGAGAGTCGAGATGTGGTGTGTGATGAGTCATCCTTTGACTCCCTACCACACAATGGAGATCCAGGTACCGACCTCGTCACATAGATTGCTCACACATCCAGATGATGGGAAAGATGATTCTTCTCAGAGAGAAGAAGAGCTGAGTGGAGACTTATTCGTTGATCTAGGCACACTGGAAAACACATCTTCACATCAACAACAGCAGCACCAACGTCTGAAATGGGTCCAGAATACTATTAGGGATGCACACCTGAACTCACTTCCAGTACTTCTACGGGAGTCAGAACACGAAGTCAAGCTAGACATGAGGTAAATTTTACACTCATGAGTTCAAGTTGTTGATAGCACCGAAGCTTGACACTGTTCGTGAGGCACTAGACCAACCATAGTGGAAACAGGCTATGGATGTTGAATATGATTCCCTACTTCAGAATCAGACGTGGGAACTTATCGATCTACCTCCAGGTAAGAAATCCATTGGCTGCAAATGGATTTTCAAAACAAAATATAAGGCAGATGGTTCAATCGACAAACACAAAGCACGACTTGTTGCAAAGGGTTATGCTCAGCAAGAAGGAATTGACTATGACGAGACCTTTGCACCCACAGTGAAGATCAAAACCATCAGAGTTGTCTGTGCACTGGTAGCACAAAATGGATGGAAACTTCAGCAGATGGATGTCAAGAGTGCTTTTCTAAATGGTGATCTCAAAGAAGAAGTGTACATGGCCCAACCTGAAGGGTTTGTAGATGAGCATCAACCACACAAGGTATGTTGTCTGATAAAGTCATCTTTATGGAATTAAATAAGCATCTAGGGCATGGTATATAAAAATTGATGATCACCTATTACAGCATGGATTCACTCGTAGCCCCTCAGATACAAATTTGTATATCAAGAAGGTAGGAACAGAGATTGTTATTCTAGTTTTATACGTAGATGATCTTGTGATCACATGAAGTTCTGACAATCTTGTGGATGATGTAAAGAATGATCTGAAGAAATCCTTCGACATGACCGATTTGGGGCTACTTCACTACTGTCCTTGGCTTAGAGATATGGTAGAAGAAGAATCATATCTTCATCTCCCAGATGAAATATGCCAAGACACTCCTAGAAAAGTATGCAATGTCAGATTGTAAACCAATGTCCACACCTATGGAAAAAGGTTTGCAATTATCTAGATTCCAGGATTCACCGCAGGTAGATGGCACTCACTACAGGTAGCTTGTGGGGAGTCTCATTTACTTGACTTATACCAGGCCAGATCTTTTCTTTGCAGTGAGCTATCTCGCTAGATTTATGCAGGAGCTGAAGAAATGTCATTCTATAGCAGTAAAGCATGTGTTGAGATATGTCTGAGGTATAGTTAAATTTGGTCTAGAGTATCAGAAGAACACTCAATTATTCTTATAGGGATATACAAACTCAGACTATGTAGGATCTGTTGATGACAGGAAATCCACTTCAGGGTATGTTTTTCATCTCGGATCTGGACCTATCTCATGGATTAGCAAGAAGCAAAATTTTGTTTCTCTCTCATCCACTGAGGCTGAATACCATGCCGCACGAGGAGCTGTGTGTGAAGTGATTTGGTTACATTGCATTCTTGCAAATATAGGGATTCCTGAAGAGAAACCTCCCATCATTCACTGCGAAAATCAAGGTGTGTTGAAGCTTGTGAAGAATCATGTTTTTCATGAACGAACAAAGCATATTGAGGTCGAATGTCACTACATTCATGAACATGTCTTGAACCACCAAATTCAGCTCCAGTACTGCCCTACTGATTTTTCAGGTTGCATATATTCTCACCAAACCTCTCGGCAAAGTGAAGTTTGATTTGTTTAGGGGATACATTTGTAAGAGAAATTTATTAAGGGGGGGAATGTTAGCATTAGTTTAGTTTATAATACATTGTTGTTATGTATTTGTTAGTAGACAATTATAACTGTCACCTTCCAATCCTTCTTCTGTAGCCTTTATATTTGGGGCTCTTCTCTTTTGTTTGACACATTAAATAAACATTGAATAAATCATTCTTTGTCTTCTGCTCTCAGGAAAAACCTTAGGCCTAACTTAAATAGGTAATGTGATAGTACCTAGGCATGAGCGAGTAGTGGAATCATAACCATGAATGAGAGTGAAATTTTTAGTGATCAGATTATCTGTAATGCCAAGTTTATTTAAAAGAGAGTGAGCATATGTATTAATGGCAGATCCATTATCAATGAGTACACACTTGATATAAGTGGTGCCAATGATGAATTTGATAAGCATAGAGGTACATGAATTATCAATAACAGATGGTGACATGTCCTCATCATTAAATGATATAGCATGTCGTAAATTTTTGAGAGATTAAATGAGATGTGTGAAGGCCACGAAGAATTATTTATTTCAATGTGGATAGAACTAAGGGCAGATTCTAAAGTATGTCGAAAATTAGGCACATTGCACAATAAGTAATAAAGTGAGATTTTGGATGGCATATTCTTAAGTTGTTCTATGATATCAAAGCCATTAGAAGTAATAGTAAGAGCTGTAGGATTAATAGGTGGTGGGAGACAAATGTGTTCAGCCATAGGAGGCTGAGTGTGGTGAGTAGGTACTACATTGATAGTTGGATAAGACCTAGGCATAAAAAAGCGACGATGATTTTGAGTATAAACTTACATGAAATCAAAAACAGTAGTAACCATGCTAGAAACCTGAGTTGGAGTGAAAGAAGGATAAGAAGATTGATCCATGCCAACTTGAGAAGAAGAAATCATACTCAGAAGGTAGGTTTTGAATCATCAGTTTCACCAAATTATTTAACAAATATTGAAATATAAATGTTAAATTCTAATTAAGTTTCAGTGCAAATATAGATATGCAATAAAGTACATATTTGACACAAGAAATTAAACTAATAAATTTGAAACCCTAAGTGCAAGAGAGAGGGTAAAATACTTACCTGATTAGAAATAAATATGAATTTGTGCCGAGTTGGAAAATTGATGAAACAAGAAAGTAGAGTGTCACAACCTATCATATAAAAATGAATAACTGTCATGCATACCAAGACTACGGTGCCTGTGCAGGGTGAGGGGCTCTGAAGACCTCTAGGTGCCTGTGACTTCTCAGAACCTTAGAAACTTGATTTTACAAGGTCGCGAGAAGTTTTCTAGATGTCACCTTTAGTCGCATGTACTTCATTTTTTAATCACTGAATTCACCTGAAACCTACAAATAGAAAAAGCACCTGTAAAATCCCAAAACACATCAAATCATAAAAAAGAAAAAGATGCAAATGGGTATCCTAACTAACCCCAACGGTCACCCAAATGAGTGAACTTACGATCCAAGCACTTCACTACATTTCAGATTCCATGTAGTTCTCTATGTGTGTGTGTAATTGTTCCCTAGGTGGCTCTTGTGCTAGACGCACTTGAATAGAAAATAATAGCTAGATGTAGAAGATGTAGATAGAGGTGTGCTGGAAAAATGAACTTCCCCTACTATGAAGTGTATGCAGAAGAATGCACTCTCTTATCCCTTGAATGGATGATATATGGATTCTTTGATGTTCTTGTAATTCCTTTGGGGATGCAACCTTAGGTGATGGTAGTAGATGCTTATTGATTGGTCCTTTATTAAGATCACATAACTTTGTATTTATATGATTCCCTTGTTTTTTATTATTGATAAATAGTTTTTTGAAAGGGACTATACCCTTGTACAATAGAGCTCAAAAGCCAGATAAAACAATAACATCAAATCAGAAAGGGATCAAAATCTAGATGTGAATCAAAAAGTCCAACGACAGCAAACAACCTACCATGAATAAGACCAGCAACCAACAAACTAGCAGTTAAAAGGCAACAAACATTCTACAAAGAAACAGTCACTTAGCAGTTGTTTTCTGTACAAGCTGCTTTCTTCTTGTTTCGAACCGTAATCCATTCCTCAAAAGCCTTCTCTAGAGGAATAAAGACCTCAAAATATGTTATCGGCTAATATGTATTATTTGAACAAGGAGATTGAGGGGGATTTACCTTAGCCACTATAGACACTTTTAGTTCTTTATTTCCGACCCTCTGTGTTTCCCCAAATGATGTCTTATTTGCCTGATCTTTGGTTTCTCTGGAAGGGGTTTCAGGGATTGTTTCCATCATGTCTCCCTCACTAGCTGCATCACTAGGGGTATCCTTAGGTTCAAAAATTAGATGTTCCGAGAGGGTGTTTTTCCACCAATTAGCATTATCAATTTTCCATTTCACCATCTTGCAATTGGTGGCAGAATGTCCCAAAGAAAAACATCACCTGCATCGAAAAGGCATACCTTCATAGTCCAAAGGTTGAGTACAATTTCGATTTTACACTCTTAGCTCAATGTGAGCTAGAAGATCCTTTGAAGTATCAATCTCAACAAGAATCCTTGCATAGGTTGTATATGTGAAATCCGATGTTTCAAAGTTAATGTTAATGATACTGCCCAATGTATTGCCTATGGAAATCAGACAATTTTGGTCTCAGAATTGAAGAGGAAGGTGAGGTAATTTGATCCAAATCAGTTTGTGGGAGAAAGATTCCATGAGAGGGTTACATGAAGGAAACCAGGGTTTTAAGATAAGGTATCTTTGTTGGCAGGCCCACAGTTGTTTAGCGATGATATCCTTATCAGCTATGGATTCAAAAACAACAATAAATATTCCTTTAGCATAGGGGTAGAGATCTAACCTTCCTTCTAAAAGCGGGATCCAATGCTTATAGATCCATTCGTGTAAGACAAGTAGGCTAGGCCAAAGTCCAGCAAATCTACATATCAAGGAATGATCTTGATAAAATACCTCAAATTTGAGGACTTCATCTCCAAAGGTTACGCAGGGATTGCTCTCAGCAAGCCGCATGGTTTTGAACTCTGTTTTATTTTGTAAAACCTCCTTGAATGAGCAATCTGTCGCAGCTGCAGGGGAAGTGTTAGGGACTTCATGCTTCTTTATTCCTTCCATCATGTTAGCAGCATTGGTTTTATTTGATCCAAATTTATTCAATCCAACACAAAGATCCGAAGCCCCAAATGCCATCTCCATGAAGATCTTAGGGAATAGATCATTTGTAAAAGGCTACCCACCTCTGTTCTTAACTCCATCTCCTATCGAGCGCAGGTCCTCATGTGAGCCCTTACTCCCATCATGTGCCAAGCCTCCATCAGTTTGTTTACTACCACCACCAATCACACAGCTGGGGTTTCCAGTTGGTCTGTTGCAGCCACCACCAATCACCCAACTAGGGTTTCCTACAGTTGCATAGGAGCTTCAGTTAGGACTTCGTGCCATGGCTTTGATTAGACTATATATATGATTCCCTTGTTGAATTTCATTATTAACCACTAAAAGGAAGACCACCAAGAAAATAAGATTCCCAACAGCTAAAAAGTACCCAAAATATCTGAGCAAGACACAAAAAGGTCAAGGGCACCCACAGGGTATGGGGGCACCTAGGCATTGACATCTTGGTTGGGCGCTGGTGTCCAGACTCATAAAACTTAAGTTTCAAAAGTTATACTAGGAAAGAAGGTGTGTAAAACCAAGAAGGAAAATACAAAGAAAGAAAAGAGACCAAATACAATGTTCAATTAGTACTTTCTCACTTAGGAATCATATGAATAGTGGTATGTGGTCAGGACTATAAATATACCCAAAGTGTGTGATTTAGTGTCTGCACTCCTCAAATAGGCAACCTGTCATGGAAGGTAGAGTGGATATTTATCCCTGCGCTAGAGGTGTTTTCACTATGGTGTTTAATATGATTGAAGACAAAGATTTAATATTTTCCAAGCTATGGTAACTTCATAATCATATTTTTATCGTTTGGGTTTGGTTACCTCACCTTCTGCTACAATTTTGGGGGGAGGAGATCCTGATTTCGATTGGCAACACTTTGGGGAGATGTCTAGATATTGATACTAAAATTGAATTATACACCCAAACTACCTATGCTCGTATCCTTGTTGATTTTGATACTTTGGTTGACCTGTCATCTTCTATGGAACTAGTTTTTTTGGATAGGATTTGAACTCAATCTCTTGACTATGAAGGATTACACTTCATATGTAGGAAATTCTTTGCCTTGGGTCATTTAGCTTTAGACTGTAAAAGTGTGAAACACAAGGTGAATGGGAATTTTTTAGTGGAAGGATTCTCAGCCTAGTATGTTGGTTGTGGGAAGTGATCTTGATTCTTTCTCGAAGGTTTTAGATTCGGATGAAGGTGAGTTTCAACATTCCGACAAAACCCTCATTTCCCTTTTTGTTTTGGGGGTTTAGGGGTCAGTTTCTTTACAACTTGAGAAGAACCAGTATCCCCTTCGGGGGCCTTCGGGGATGACATCTGGTTCCAATAAAAATGGTATCTTAAAGAAGGATACAAATGATGAGAAAAAATATATCTTTGAAATCATTTTACCGATCCATCTTGATGAAAACTCGGATCCTAAAAGAGGTGAGGGTTGGACAGTGGTTAACAAAAAAATATGGGGAAAACATGTAATGTTCCTCTTAAGATCCCATGGTAAGGAGTCTCATGGGTAAGTTCCCTTTGTGGTTTGTACGGAGGGTTCGTTAGAGGTTTGAATTGTTTCTTGAGGATGGTCAAATGTGTTTGATCAACCTTTTGAGAATGTTTTTATCCTCTTATGTTCCTTCCTGGCTTTGGTGTTTAGGTGGCATTTCAATTTGTTTCTTTTTTGGTCTTGGAGCATGCTTCATTTGGTTTCATGTTGTGCTTTGATGCCTATCTTTTGATTGTACAAGATTCTTGATCCCTTCAAAATCACTCTTTTTACCTATAAAAAAACCACTATTTTCGTATAAAACTGTTACAAAAGTGGTGAATAAATTCATGCTTAAACTTACATCCATAAGCATAAATTATGGATGAAAAACTAAAAAAATGAAACAACATTCAAATATATCAACATTAAGGCAAATGTTTTGAAGAGCAAAACAAGAAAATATTAAATTATTAAAAATATAGAGCTAGAAAATTGAGACCACAATATAGTATCTTCATAAGTGTTATAAGACTCAATATGTATATCAACTCAGCTAGAAAACATTGACAACATGGAAACAATGTCATTTATAGTTTATTAAAAATTAGTTTGTATAATGAGAAACCCTTATTATAGATAAATTTACTCTCAAAACATGGACACAAAGTCAAAAATTTTAGACTAGATGAAAAAATAGAAGCCATTCTAAGAAAATGGTAACAAGGATGTGTAAAAGAGGCATTCCATGCTTTCACATTAAAAAGTGACAAAATCTTGGAGTTCTATAATGGTGATGTTTAAACCGCAATATAAACACAACAAAATCTCTATTGTGTTGCCATCTTACTAAAACTTATTTATGGATAACGTTTTACATGCAATGTCTCTAATTCGCTGCTAATATGGTTCTAGGTATGTTTATGAAGGAAATTAGAAAACTTTAGAATATAGTCCATGATGAGATAGGATCAATAAAAGAACTTAGTAAAGGCACTGTAAAAATAAATAGAAATAGAAAGCAAAAAAATATTTAGATTTTTTTCCTTCTTTTAATACAAAGTTTGCTTTTGTTAGATACGTTTTTTTTTTTTCATAAAGTTTAATTTGATTTGTTGAGGTAAAAAAAGCATCTTTTCAATTAATAAAAAATAAATTTGCTCCATAAAGAATAATACTCTAGTCAATAATTATAGAAAAGAATTAAAAAATAAAATTTTAATATCAAACACTATTCAAAACTCATTAAATAAAAAATAACACATTTTGATTGACTTATATAAAATTGAATAATAATTTAAGCAAACATCAAAACCGTAATCCAAAATAAATTGCCAACATAGATACTTCCTATCGGGTGGCGTATGATTCAAATATTGTGATTTATCTTTAAAGAGAAAAAAAAAACTTAAAATTTCCATATACGAAGCTTCCCATGGATATGAAGATACTGAATGTCGTGATTAATCTAGTAATATGGTTAAGAAATTAGTTGGGGCGTCTCCTTTTGGATTTGCTTTTCATCACTGTCAATGAAGGAAGAAAAAAAATGAGTTGGTATAATATGGTAGACTTAACCCCGTTTAATACGCTACAATATTACGTGTAACAATACATGTTTTACATCATCAACTTTGGCTGCGCAAGCACGCTATCTTCACCTCCTTCTCATGGCGGCCGAATCTCTGTACACCTCAATAACCACTCTCACGTGGTGGTTAGTTTCCCACCCATATCTTCTTTCTTTTATAAATCACCACAGCGACAGAGTCTTTCTTACCTACGGTGATTCAGTGACAATGGAAACAAGTTGCGTGTCCATGATAATCTCACTGCTTGTTATCATGGCAACTAATGTTTCAGCAAATTTTTATGGAGCAAGGGCCAATTATTATCAAAAAAGGCCCCATTTCTTTCCTTCTCCCGCTCGGCTTAACAACAACAATGATAATAAAGCGTATTATTATGGTATAATTCCTAGAACCATGAGCCACAGGCCTGGTGGGCGAGTAACAGATATGGCGGCAGGAAAGTCATATAAAAGGCATATATATGTTTCCATGGATGGCAGCGGGGATGTTAAGACTGTACAGGCTGCAGTGGATATGGTCCCCGAGAATAACCCAGAACCAGTCAAGATTTTCATTCGTGCAGGCGTCTACAGGTTTCGTATAATTTAGCTTTTATGTATTATCTGTGTCGACATTTATCATGTGGTTTAATTATGCAGAGAATGCTTTGCAGGGAGAAGGTGGTGGTGCCGTCGGACAAGCCGTATATAACATTGATAGGAGAGGGAAGGAAGGTGACGTTTATCACATGGCAGGATAGAGCTTCGGACAAGGGAGTTAACGGCCAAGTGATTGGGACTTTGGATTCCGCCTCCGTTGCCATTGAATCTGATTATTTCTCTGCAAGACACATAACATTTCAGGCACTTTTTTCTTGGTTCTTATGATATCTTTGATATATTTAATTGTATTGATTCAAATGAAACACCCATCTAAGAGAGAAATCTCTGAAACATTGATTGCGTGGGCCGTACAGAACACAGCATCGTTTGGCGGGGCAGAACACCAAGGATCTCAGGCGGTGGCTCTGCGAATCACAGGGGATAAAGCCACCTTCATCGGCTGCGGAATGTTGGGATTTCAAGACACGTTGTTCGATCATACGGGGAGGCATTATTTCCTCAATTGTTTCATCCAAGGCAGCATCGACTTCATTTTTGGGAGTGGAAGGTCACTATACAAGGTATTCAAAAAATAAGTAACCCGCACTAGACTCCCCTTGCAATACAATAATATTCTACTCTTAATTTTGATAAACAGGGGTGTGATCTGCACGTAAGAGGGGGAGGATACGGAGCCGTAGCTGCATCTCAGCGCAATTCTGGTAGCGAAAAATCAGGATTTTCCTTCGTGGACTGCAAAGTTAGAGGAGAAGAATCTTCAGGCATGACATACCTGGGACGTGCATGGGGCCGCTATGCTGTCACCGTATTCATCAATTGTCATTTTGACAGTGTTATCATGCCCATGGGATGGAGTGACTGGCAAGATCCCTCTAGAAGAAGGTGGTAACATATTTTCAGGATTTATGCATGTGGTTTTGCATGCTTATAACATTAACATTGCTAATTAGTGTTGTTTCTTGTTAAATCAGTACTGTCTACTTCGGAGAATATAACTGCAGCGGCCCAGGATCTGTGTCCAGCCAGCGTGTGAAATGGGCAAAAATCTTGAGTTACAATGAAGCATTGCCTTTCATGGGAACACAATTCATCGACGGTGACAGCTGGCTACACCTACATACATAACAACTGCCTACACCTGCACAAATAATCCATCGAACAAGGAAACCATGGCAGCAACATTTTAAACGCGCAATAACAAATTGTATTAATTTG